>VZSZ01010347.1:304262-316218 GCA_013398815.1 Ibidorhyncha struthersii
AGCTCCCCTCGGCCTGGGGCGGGAGCGGGAGACCGACCCGGCGGCCCCTCAGCCCCTCAGCGGGGGTGCCGGTCTCCACATGCGAGCGGCGGCCTCCTAGTTTCTTTATTTTTTATTGTTTTTTTAAATCTGAGGTATATTTTAGCCATATACGTGACTTCTGGGGAGGGGCAGAGGGTGCGGGCAGCCCTCCCTGGAGCGGTTTGTCGGCACGGCGGGGGGTGTGTTCTCACCTGCCCGACTGGAAGGAGCTTATCTGAGGTACCTTCGCTGTGAAACCCGCCTTTACACGGTAGAAGGGTGAAGAGGTGTTTGTAATATGCTAATGGTAAATTACATCAGCTCGCTTTTTTTTTTTGAGTTCCGTGTGGTCTCCTTAACGCCTGTTTGGTTTCTTTACAAAGTGCAGTGGGTTTTTTTTTTCCCGTGTTTTAGAGAGTCTTCGAAGCCCTTAAAGCCTAGGGGAGGTAGGCATCTCTGCCCTCTGAGGATGCAGAGGGAACCGTCCTATCTTACGTAGAATTGTAGAATGGTTTAGGTTGGAAGGGACCTTGAAGATCATCTAGTTCTGACCCCCCTTCCCTGGGCAGGGACACCTCCCACTACATACCATCATCAGTGGTGAGGGTGGCAGAGCCCTGGCACAGGCTGCCCAGAGAGGCTGTGGAGTCTCCCACACTGGAGACATTCCAAACCCGCCTGGACGCTGTCCTGTGCCACTGCTGGAGGTGACCCTGCTCTGACAGGGGATGGGTCTGGATGATCTCCAGAGGTCCCTTCCAACCCTGACCGTTCTGTGATCAGTGCTGAGGGTCCTCATCGCTCTTCCAGTTGTGCTTCCGGTGGCCTTGTCAAAAACACAGGTGCGCATGCCTCCAGGGTTGAGGTTTTTGATGTCTTAGCTCTCACGTTAGGCCAGGAACTCCTCTAGATGCTGCTGCTGCTGGTAATTGGACTGAGCTCACTGCCAGGGTGAGGAGGACGCACCCCTGAACTTGCCACCTGAGTGCTGGAGAGGAGTGTGGACAGCCAGCAGGTCTCTGCTGCTCGGTAACGGAGGGCATGGGGAGAGGTTGTTGGGGTGACTGACACCAGGAACCCTTAACGCAGGTGTGGATCATTCTGCAGAAGTGATTGGGAAAAAAGCTGGAGGAACTTGACGGAGTATGCAAGCCCTTTCTTCTTCAGGCAGGTTGTGTATGGATAGCTTGTTAATGTTGGATTTTGACCCAGCGGTTCCTTGTAAATACGAAAGCTGTACTTTCACCAGAAACGAAAATGTTAATCCTTTTTTTAAAAAAAGGAGTTTAGGCGGCGAATTGGCTTTCCTCTTGCTGTTGAGGAAATGATTCCAAATTCTTGCAACACGATTACTGGGAAAAGGCAGTTTCTCTGCCCACAACCGGTATCAGCGTAGCTCTGAACTGAGTTTTTTTTCTTCATCTTATGCCAAGTAAGACTTGCAGGCTTCTAGCGTGTGTCTGGTTTGAGCTTTCATCCTGATTACTAAGCGGGCTGTAACTAACTCAGTGGAGTGAGGGCTTATTAAAAATTAATAGTTAACTTATTTTGAAAAATTTGTCTTTAGCTATTAAAATACAACGTGCTCACAAGTTGTTTGACGTGGGAAGGTTTGGAATCTGTATGTCAAAGGCTGGAGACACCCATGTAATGAAATGTTCTGTAGCACTTCAAAAGACAAAGGCAATGGAAGAAACACCTGCCAGCCTTTGCATGTGCATGTCGTCCTCTCAGGCCTGTCCTGGAACTAATAGAAAATTTGACTGAGTCAGAAGATCAAGTGGCTAATTTGTCTGCAATCTGAAACTGAAGAGGAAACGTTTGAATGATCCGGTGCTTTGGTCTTATAAAGTATTACTGAACAGTGGATCCTCTGGTTGTGGGACTCTGCGGGTGAAGAAGTGTCTCTCCGTAAACAGCCCTTCTCACCAACTGCAAGAAGAAACACTACCCAAACCCATTAACCCAATGCAAAATCACATCACCAGATAAGGGACATCAGAAGATAAGATAGTGTTTTAGCATTATCTTAAATTCCTGGTAATTTATTTTTTACAAGTCTTTGTCCTAGTCATCTGCTGAATTAGAATAAATGTCTTAGTGACATTTTTAAAGCAGGACTGGATCTAGTTAACTTAGACATGACTGTTAACTGCCAAATACTCACGGAAGATGATGTCTTTTGCAACGTGGGGGGGGGGGCGGCGGCGATAGCTCCAGTTGGTTGAGGGACTTCAGTATCTCTTTGGGGAGGGCAGGAAGGACACTATTTAGCTGAATTTGATTGCAGTATATCGCAGATACTTTCAAGATGACTTGACCAGTATTTACTATCCATTTTTAACCCTCTTCAACTTTTCTAACTGGGAACATGCAACAGGCTGCCTTGCAAATTAATCCATAGGTTGAATTCAGGTAAATGATGGGGTTTTTTTTTTGCATTGAATCCTTTGGAAGGAAGGTACTGCCACTTTGAGAATTTTTTTTTGCTGTCTGAGAAAATGAGAAAAGCTGTAGGCATTGGTTAAAATAGTCTTGTGTTAGGGTGACAACAGTCCCTGCTCTCATGGTTTTAGTTTACAGTCCTTTATATAATAATAATAATAATGTGCTTTTTACTGGAGAATTCCAGTACAAAATGTAGGGAGTCATGCATTTGATAGAACCTTCTAAAGCAAGCTGTAAATTTATTGGGAATTTTTTGTTATGACTTGGATACGGCAATAGAAATATGGGACAAAACACTCTTACAAGTAAGAGTGGAATGGGAATATTCATTATTCAAATATTTTGTGGTACTGTCTAGTTCTGCAAGTCATTATAAGGGTTTAAATTAGCCACAGCATTAAGGAAAGCACTTGCCAACTTGAATTTCAATTGGTTTCTGGAGTACCAACCCTTCTTTCAAAGCAGGAATGTCTGGTTGCAATCTAGCTGCACCATTAATTATTCCACTCTGTGGTAACATAGTATGGCAGTCTTGAGCTGTTTGGGAGCTGTGCGCTTATTTTTCCCGGTAGAGTATTAGATGTTTCTTCAGGGTGAAGCTTCATCTTGTAGTTTCATGGACACTGTAAAGAATGCTTGTGTATTAGATGTCTGTCCACCATAGCCGTGGTCTTAATGTGCATTTACCAAGGTTTTGGCTTCTTCTGTTAAAAGTGACTGCTTTGATACTTGTATTTTTTGCTAGTACAACAGCAGCTGTGGCACACAAATCACGTACTATTAATTAGACATATGTACCTGTGTCTCCCTAAAATGTATTTTAGATTTTTTTATTGGCTGTATTGTGGAAACTGTACTGGATACACCAATAAAATAACTCTCAACAGGGCCAGAAATACCTATGCACTGCTGGGGATTAACATATAATTAAATCCAGAAGAGCCTTAGAGCTTAAAATCAGGTTAGCTTCACTGTGATTTGAATGTGCACCATATATTCAGCATCTATATAGAAACACAATATTAATTATAAAGCTTTTTGCTGAAATCTTTCCGAAGACACCTGAAAACTACAGGAATTAAAGTTGGTATTTTCCTGAGCTCTGTGGCAGTAAGCATTGTAAAGGAAATGTCAAATTTCTGCCTTTGCCTTCCAGTTCACTTGCAAGTTGGCTGTATTGAGCCATGTGTGGGTTTTTTTTTCTTTCATGACAGTGTAACAGTAACTAGTCTTTATAGGTTTTTTGTCCTTTAGAGTGGGAAGAATTAGGATTGGTAGCTGGGAATGCCAAGTCACCTACCAAAGTCCTGTTTTCTTTTTGAGATGCAGAAATACAAACACACAAAATGCGATGAATATGGTGATATTTGTGTGCTTGGGGATGCTGTGTTTCTATGATATTCAGGGTACAAAATCGCCTGCATTGTCTCCAAAACAGCCAAGGTGGATTTAGGAGGAAAGCCGTCAGCAGTGAATCGGCTACTCAGAGCGGCCACTGCAGTGTTTGATGTGTTTTCTAGGTAGCTGATAATTAGTGAGCCCAAGGGTTTGGGAGTGAGAACGCTGCTGTTTGTCTGCTGTTCTTTCAGTTGACTGGAGTCCAAAAGGCTACAAAGACGAATACCTGACGGCTGCTTGGTGGTGTGTAAATAGCAAAGTCTTGCCTGTTACTGAGCTCAGCTTCCCTTAGGGCCCGTGGGCAAGCGGAGGCTGAGCATCATGGTGAGCAGGAGCTGCCCAGGTTCAGCTCCGTAGGTGGGAAATGGGGATGAACCTTCTGGTTGGAACTGGTGGTGGTTTTGGGTCCTGCAGGCAAATAGGGCATTGTCTCACTGTGATCTAGTGTCTTGGAGTAGTACTAAGCCATCAAAAAATTAAGTATGCTTTAACTTTTAACAATGTAATTCTATTATTTATTAAGAAGATAGCAACATTTAAGTCTAAGTTTGATATCTTCTGTAGACCAAATCCAACCATGTTACTGGGGAGGGGTTGTATTTCAGTTTAGAAGCTGAACTTATGTTGTACTTTGCATGAAACATAAGGTTTTAAAAGTAGATGATTCTTAATGTGTAACTTATTTTGGTGCAAGTTATTTAAGCTGCCAAACAGCTTTAAAAAGGGGGACTCCGGCTGGAATGTACTTCTACCAAAGATGAACTACAGCATTGTCAGCAATTCCTTGATAAAACAGAAAAATCATCCATGTCGTCCTTGACAAAAGTGTTTTATTTGTAGNTTGGCATGGCTTCAGATCTGCAGACTAACTTGAAAAAGAGTGAGCGGCCTGACTGGGTTGTGCTCAAGTTGTCTGTTCAGACTTGAGCCTCATTCCTGAGATTCCTGGCTTCTGAGGGTTTCTCTGGGCGAAACGATGAAATGCCAGATTGAATAGGCTCGCACAGCGAGGGCCGTAGCCCCTCTTTATTTGTGCAGTAATAAAGGTTCAGTTATTGCTGTTGAATGAGACCAGGAAATTTCCTTTGTTGGTACTGCAGCCTGAGTAGTTTAAATGGTTCCCATTTGTTCTGCCACACACTACCCCGAAGAAAAGGAGGTGTCAAATACTCCTCCTAGTTTGCATCTGAGCAGAAGGACTGCTTATAAAAGTGCACTTATTCTAGCTCAGCATCTTTAATATGAGAGGTTCAGAAGGAAAACCTAAAAAGAAGAACCCTCAAAACAAACACAGCTACAGCTGACACTGTAGAAAGGAGTCTCTGGGCTGGAGGTGGTGACTCTATGTATACATAAATACGTGCTGATGGACATATATGGTATGTTGTATCCCTGAACACTGGTGAGTGAGAAGATAGGTATGTGTCTAAGGAATTAGTTTCTGGGTGAGGCTTTTGTGAGACTCTTTTCTAGCCAGCAACCATTTGGCCAAGCATTAATGATCTTCCATCCTGCCCTTACTTGCCTGAGCTCGGCAGGGAGATGTGCTAGCCAGGCAGTGGCTCTCACCGGTGTGCGGGCTGGCGGCTGGGCAGCAGGCGGTGCTTTGGCTAGTTTCAGGCTGCAGAGCTGTGCAGGTGGCTAGTTAACGGCACGCTGCTCTGTCGTACGTCTATCCAAGGCAAATAACTTGGCCATGGGGCTCCAAGATAAATAACTTGGCCCTGGGGCTCCAGGATGGAGGCACTGTAATAGCAGTGCTGGAGGTAGCTGGGGAGTAATTAGTAGTGGAAAATGCTTATTGATAATCACTGCTAGCAGAGCTGAGCTCAAATGAGTAGTTAACTACCGGTCAGCTCAACTCACTGAGATTTCTTTCTAACATGTCATTTACTGCTGAAGACAGCTAACTGTTTTTTGAAGAGCAGTTTTTGACAGCTGCCTCTTGTTAGATTGACATCATTTATGAAGATGAGCATTTGAACAAAATAGTCTCGTTCAACAAATTACCTTCTGCTACCTAGTTTGGTAATGCTTCATTCCCCATGTGTTACTCTTCATTTCAAAAACAACATTCTTGGGATTCTTGACTCCTTCCTTCCCGTATAAGCTGCCCAACTGAAGTCATCTGTGATACGTTCACACCATTCCCCGCTCTGCTTCGTGCAACAGCATGAGCTGCCTGTCAGTTAAAAACTTGAGGAATTTCTCTAATCCAGTTAATAGTCTGCTCAGCCTCTGAGACCTTACAGCCAATTAGTTCTAGATAGTTGGAAAATTGGTGATATAATTAGCTGATAACCCCAAAACTCTTGAAAGCTGTATTCTTGTTGCATATGTTCTCTGCTGTATTTTAGGTTCACGAGAGAAAAACACAGAAATAAGACTGTATGACTAAGAAAACGCGTTTTAAGTTGCAGGCGTCCATTTTAACGCCCAAGCCCTTATCCTTTTGGACCGCTTAACTGTTTAAGTGCTCTTCTAAATCAGAAATGCGTTCTCCTCAGTAAGTGAAACTTCAGCACAGTTGAGGCCAAACCAAACGGTGTCTGAGTGACTGGAACTTCCTAGAAAAAAAAGAAAACTTTTTTTTCCCCAGACCTGTTACCAGATTCACCAGATGATAAAAATGAGATTTCTGACTCTGGAGAAATACTTGTAACTCTGCGCATCATGACAATTGTTAAAGCAAGCAGCATATCCCTTAACAGCTCTGAAAGTAAAACATGCACAAAGTGCAATATCGGACCTATTTTTCTTCCATCCGATCACTTTGATCTCGTTGATAAAAATCTGGTTTATGGGCTAAACATAAACATTTATTGCAAGCCTATATTGGTTTACAGATTGGTGAGCCTTTTTGTGACAGATAACTTGTGTGCCTGCCTGCAGGACTCGCTTATTTCCTGATGGACTACTGCAACAAATGCTTTAATCTGAAGCAAGAGTTTCTTCTAAAAATTGCCAATATCCATGACAACTAAAGATGCTTTTCGCACTTGGAACTGTTTGTTTTAAATTCAATGTTAGAAGAATCAAAACTGATTGAGTTCAAACCTTCCTGAATTTTTTTCCGTGAAAGCGCAACTGTGACAAATCAGCTTTGAAGGAGCCTTTTGGAGGTTGAGGATTTGTTCTCAAAGTCAAATCCCTGCAGGTTAATGCTGGGACTTAAACTTGGGCTGACCTGATTTCCCTTTCCTTGTTATTGGGGGCATCATGAGCTTTTGGTGGGAGATGGATCGCTGGGGTGCCATCACTCTTAATTACTTGGGAAAGCTCTTGCTTTTGTAGCTGAGAAACAAAAGGAACGTGGGGAAATGAGCAACTGCAGCAAGTGTTTTGGGAATACGGTGCTATAGAAGAAAAGATGGTAGCTGGGTGCTATTGTAGAGCTTCACCGAAAACCTTTCTAAAGTTTCTGAATAAGCTTGAATGACTGCAGAAAGTGAAAAATATAAACTAATAAAAATCTTGTTTGTTTCCCTGCAGGGTCTCCTTATTATGACAATGTCCGCCCGCTCTCCTATCCAGATTCTGATGCTGTCCTGATTTGCTTTGACATCAGTCGGCCAGAAACTCTTGACAGTGTGCTAAAAAAGGCAAGTGTTTGAGAAACATTTGAGTACAGATCTGTTTGAGTAGCTTGTCTTTAAATCTCTGAAGAGTGGTGCTGTTTCCTATATTGGAAACTTCAGCTTGTTTGTTTTAATGGAGAGATGACAGGACTGCACTCTGCACTGCTAGAATTTGAGATCATTTGTTTGAAAGGGATGAATGTTAATTGAAAACAAAAACTCCCTAATAGATGCTGAGGGGTGAAGTAAATTCTCATTCCTCAGCCCTTAGACAGCAGTGAATTGTTCAGGGTGGTGTGAGGCGCAGGGCTGGGTGCAGCAAGAAGCTGTCTCTCACATTATATTCATGTAACAGACAGGATTGAGAAACTTTGCCATGTTGCAAAGACGGTTAAAACGTGCCTGCCAAGTGTTTGGACTTTTGCCATGGCTTTACATAATTTCTCAGCCTGAAGTTAGGAGGAGACAGTGACAAATGCCTCTGGAAGCCACCAGAAGACCTAGCAGTGGCACAGGAATGCAATCCTGCACCAAACTGCAGAATTTTTCACAAGCTCAGTGATCCGAGATTCAGTGCCAGGCTTTCCCTGAGTTTAAACATTGCATTTTGATAATCAAGCTCTGTCTTTGCAAGGTGGTCCTGGTCCTTTCCTTGATCACTGGGTACAACTCAACTTTGCAGTGTTTTCTTTAAGGCTTAATGATCCGAAGTTCCTTTTTTCTGTAGCTGGGGCCAGTGGTTCTTGTGTCACTGGGAATAAAGTAGCGTACAATGCTCTGAATGATCTGCAGAAAATACTTAAGGCTATTCTCCCAGCTGCTGACTGTGCCAACCAGCATCTAGAACTGTCTTTTTTGTTTTCTGTTCCTTATAATGTTGGTTACTATACTGTTGCTTAATTCTGTAAGAGATTTTTCTTAATACACTTTTAAACCCAAACGATATCCTTAGGTCTTAGGGTTTGTATGATCTGTCCAGATTATGCTGTGAAATTCTTGGCTTGTGTTCTCAAAATTAAATAGGGGAAGAAAACCAAGGAATATATCACAAGTTCTGTTTGAAGGACTTGTTACTGGTTCACAATAGCTGAATGCTTGACAGATTTGTGTAGTTTTAGGTGTGAGGATGTAGCCCTGAGCTAGTACATAGCAACACTTATTTTGTGGTCATACAAGACCTGCCTCTGCCTCCATCTTGAGGAACCATTGAATGTGGTGACACCAGGTTCCATTGGTTCCCATCTGCAGATGGTTATGGCTGGGTGTTTACCGCTTGTGAGGAGTGACAGGTCTGCAAACGCTTACTCATGTAGGTAAACAATCTCAATTCATTCCCTCTTGATTAGTAAGTCAGTGGAATTAATGAGTGTATGAGATAGTAAGATTCCATCCTCGACCAGAATCTGCTGGAACTAATGCCTTTAGAAATTAGCTTGAAGGTAGATATAACTTATGTAAGGATATTTCCACATAAAATGTCATGACTTATTAAACTTCATCCTGTATTGCCGCTTTGGATTTAAGCGTTCAACTACTTGAGTATAATAACAATCTAAATTTTTACAGTGGAAAGGTGAAATCCAGGAGTTTTGTCCGAACACCAAAATGCTTTTGGTTGGTTGCAAGTCGGATCTGCGCACAGATGTAAGCACACTAGTGGAACTTTCCAACCACAGGCAGACGCCTGTGTCCTACGATCAGGTATGTGCCGCATCCTTCGTTGTACTTAGGGGTGGAAGATAAGACTATCTTCTATTGCTGCAACCATCTTTATGAACAACTTCTTCTCCCCCCTGTTGACACGAGTGCATTCTAGAAGTCAGATTCACATTCTCTAGTAGTTGCTGGAGGTGAATTTGAAAACTATTATAAGTAAAGGCAAAACCTACTCACAGACTGGATGCTGCAGAAAATCACACAGCCCCACAATGTGTGCTTTAAGCATCATAAGGTTGTAGCCTTAGTGATTGCAAAGAGCCCTTTAAGTGAACTGAAAAGAAACTTACAGCTTTTCTGGGCCTGCAGAGGCCAAAACAGTAATTGAGAGGTGACATGTCCTGTTTATTTACTGACAAATTGGTAAAATTGTTGTCTTCAGACTTGGATGTCATTCGTTTGACCTTAGCATCATGACAAGTATTGCATATAATGTCTCCTTTAAAATTCTGTTGCCTTAAAACACCTGGGAAACAACCTTGTAGCTCCCTCTGAAGGTGGCAGCAAATCCAGAAAGCATCTTAATTCTTGGCAGCAATTCTGTGCTGCTGGGGAAGTGAGAAGCTTGGAGCCAGGCATCAGTGGGTAGAGAAGCTGAGGTGAAAGGGAAAGGAAGCAGGCCATGGGGAGAGCAGGAGGCAGAGAGCAGGGCAAAGCTGGGCTCTAAGGTATATTTCCCCTTATTACTCACAGGTGTGTATCATGCACTGCAGCTGAATCATGGTGGTTTGAGATACACCCTGCAGGGTGTAAGAGTGAGAATAGTACCTCCAGAAGAGACTTCAACTAGTGTCTATAGCCTGTGCTGTCAAACAGTTTATGATGTTTTATCCGCAACCTCAGGTTTTTTAAACCAACAGCTCCTAATATGGGGTTACTAATAATGCAGCCTCCCACAGCATGTTTAAACTGGAAAATGCAAAGATACCATAAACCAAGTATCTTGATTAAAATAGAAGATGGGGTGTTGTACTCTGATGCCTACGCTGCTTTTTCTACGCTTCACTCGGTAAAAATACCATCTCGGACAATTTTATATGAAACTGAATGCCAGTTTTGTACCTTAGTATAAAACAATTCAGAAGTGCCCTTAAACCCTGCTTGTTGCAGAAGATGTCATCTTGGTTACAAACTACCACTGGTGCATGTGTGTATATATTCATGTTGCTCAACCTTAAAGCTGTAATTTTCCATGCTGTTTTTCTTTGAATATTAAACTTAAAAGGAAATACTGTCTGCCACTTACTGCATGTAGAAGTTCATATATAACACTTTGTACAGTACTTCAATAAAATCACCAAGTCTGACCCTTTTCCCTAGTGATTAAAATTTACTGAGCAGAGGATTTGTCCTCTGGTATTGGAGATTCACATCCCTTCTGGTGTCACAGCTTAGCCTGTACCTCTTAGGAACACAAGTTAGCTGAAGACAAAAGACTAAGCCAGAAGCTATTACTTTCAGCCAAAGGGGAAATTGCACATATTAGAGGGAAGCCCGTACTTCAACAAACTCAGTTTCACCTGCCCTCTTCATAAAGTGAAAACTTACCCTGAGTAATGGTTTTATTCACTTGTGGTGGCCAAAGCCCAGTGGTGGCATGAAGCAACCCACCACTCTCCTGCACTAGTTCTAGGGAAGCGTCCTCTGGGATAGAGTTACACAGCTTATTTTCAATTTCCCTTGCCTTGCTAAGTCGATGTGGGATCAAAGAGCTTAGTGGGGTTTTCCCGTTCCTCTTAACTTCACAAGGAAGCACCGGGATGATAAAGCCTGTCTCCAGTCTGCTAACCAGTTTCCAGTAAGCTACACCTGAGCAAACATTTTCTGAGGCTCTAAGGTGTAGACTAGGCTGAGTTAGTAAGAGTTGAGATGTTTAACTGTGGGGAGGGCTTGTCCTACAAACCAATACTCCTTTATCAGCCACTCCCACTTACAATTGATAAGAAGATGGCTGCATCACTGCAGTGCAAATAGTATATAGGAAAGATGTGGATCCAAATAGAGTAGTGCCATCAGCCTGGCACTAGAGCAAAGAGGAGGGGTTGGACTGAACTGTGCCTGTATCTCAGCCCCGTGGATATGTGAGGAGTGGCACATCGAGGATATGGCTGGATTTCCTAACTTACTAAAAAGATTCATCCCTCTGAAGTAAAATTCCATTGAAACAACTCAATTTTTTTCACGCAATGTTGTATTGGCTTGCTGTAGCAAAATCCACATCAGGATATTGGGGTATTGTCACCTGCCAGAGTCGCTTGTTGTTTTTCTTGTGCTGCTGGAACAAATATCCCTGCTCTGATTTTTAATGCACTTAAGACCGCAAAAGAATCATAGAATGGTTTAGGTTGGAAAGGACCTTGAAGATCACCTAGTTCCACCCACCCTGCCCTGGGCAGGGACACCTCCCCCCAGCCCAGGTTGCTCCAAGCCCCGTCCAACCTGGCCTTGGACACCTCCAGGGATGGGGCAGCCACAGCTGCTCTGGGCAACCTGGGCCACTGCCTCACCACCTTCAGAGTGAAGAATTCCTTCTTAGTATCTCATCTGAATCTCCCTTCTTCCAGTTTGAAGCCATTCCCCCTCATCCTATTGCTACACACCCTTGTAAAAAGTCCTTCCCCAGCTTTCCTGGAGCCCCTTTAGGGACTGGAAGGCCGCAGTAAGGTCACCCGGCGCCTTCTCTTCTCCAAGCTGAACACCCCCAACTCTCTCAGCCTGTCCTCACAGGAGAGGTGCTCCAGCCCAAGAAGGGCTTGTATAACCACTGATACCCTTTTTTTTTCTTTCCCCCTCCC
>VZSZ01010347.1:325710-355607 GCA_013398815.1 Ibidorhyncha struthersii
CGGGCGCTTTGTTCCTTTGTCCCTTCCTTCGATGCTCCCACCAGTAATTGCAGTGGCTCTGGCCAAAGCAGGTGGCCCTGTACCGGGCTGCTCTGCTCCTTTCCCGCCCGACACAGGGCACAGCCAGGGAGGCTCAAGCAAACATGCATTGGAGAGGGGACATCAGAGGGATTTTGTTAAGATTAGGGGATAATGCCGGGGGGGGAAATGCACGTGGTTTGGTGCCTTTCCAAACNGTGTCAGCAGCATTCATGTGCAAAGCAGGGACCCAGGGCAGCGCATTAGCTCCGAGCTGGAATGGCGCTCGCAGGCGATCCCAGACTTTTCAGGGATGCTGCACACTTGAAGGTTGGTTATTAGTTCCAAATGCTGCGGGAGCATCTGCTCTCAACTAGCTCGAAATCATGTTTAATAACAAGAAAATCTACTTCAGCCAAATCCCTGTTGGGAGGGCTTTAGCCCGAACAAAAGGCCCCACTACCACTGATTTCCATAACAGATGTAGCATGCGATGCATGACAGCTCAGCGCAGTGTAGCTCCTTTATTCCCCACATCTCCATCTGCAAGAAACGGGGCTTTCATTTTATTAATTACTCTGGTGTGCTCCACACGGCTTTGTGTGGCTCCGAGAGGAAGGTTTTGTGTTTCATGCTACAATGATCATGGTAATGGTCTGGGTTGGTTTCTTCTTCGTCTTTTTTTTTTTGTAATCTTAGTGTTAAAGGTCATTATCCCTCCCCTTTTCGATTTCACTGCATATGGCATATTCGGGAAAATACCAGCGAGTCCCTGCAGCGCCAAATGTTTCCCTTTCAGGCAGCGGGCAACTCCAGGAGCCGACGGGCATCGTCTCCGCGCCGGCCTGGGGACGACGCTCAGCCAGTGCCCTCGGGACACCTTTTTCTGCTCTATCCTCAACCCCCTCCCCGGACTCAACTCATAGTTTTCAACCAGTGGCAAACTCCGAGTATTTTTCCTCCTTTTGACCGAGTCCGGCCCACTTTGCGATGGAAATATCTGGCTAATTTCAGGCAGTGTTCCCGCTGTGCCCCACAGCTGCCCTCTCACTCTCGTGCCCCACTGCTTCCCAGGGATATGGCGTGTGTCATTGCTGATCTCCATTACTCATCCCCACACGTATCACATTCCTACACCATTAATTTTTATCCTGTTTCTGCTGCTCAGGCCACTCACGTGCAGTATTTCCATCCTCCTCTACGCCGATGATTTGTCCTCACCCCTGTGCCACTGCCAGATTTCCACGGCAGCCTCCCACTATTCCCATCAAGTCTGCCTTTAATCCTCTTTTCCCAACTTTTTAACACCCCCCCCCCCCCATTATATTTTGGTTTATCAAACCGTTCACCATGACTACAGCTCTGAGCCGTCACTTTTTGAAACCCTTGCTGTAGGTTTGAGCGTGAGATTTCGTGCTCCATGGCTGGACCGTTTCCAGTCTTTTCAAGGCGTTTTCAAGACGTTCACATTTCTAGCACTTGGCGATATTAAAAGTGGCTTTTTTTCCCCTGAGTATATTTAATGGCAAAAATGGAAGAGGAAAAATCGCAGAATAAATTTGCCGGGTTCATTAGTATTTTTGAGCATGATATGCTTTGCAAGATATACATGCTTTTAATCATAACTCTGGTTTTATCTATCGTAACATGAGTTCATTGGCCCATGGAGTGGGGTCCATTCTGCTCCCTCTCCCCACAGCACCACAACAGCATCCTGAGCTGTTTCGGGCTGCTCTGCCCTGAGGCGTGCAGTCCTTGCAGCATCCCAGGAATGCGTTGCAGCATCCTGGGAAGGCACTGCAGCATCCCAGGAAGGCGCTGCAGCATCCCAGGAAGGTGATGCAACATCCCAGGGAGGCACTGCAGCATCTCAGGAAGGTGTACAGCATCCTGGGAAGGCACTGCAGCATCCCGGGAAGGCACTACAGCATCCCGGGAAGGCACTGCAGCATCCCAGGAAGGTGCTGCAGCATCCCAGGAAGGCACTACAGCATCCTGGGAAGGTGCTGCAGCATCGAGGGAAGGCACTGCAGCATCCGGGGAAGGTGAACATCCTGGTACTTACACCTCTGAACTCCATCGGCAAGGATTGAAAACCCCACCTCTGTCACACCGCAAAAGGAGAAGAGCATAAATCCAAGGAGGTCCCCTTTTAATGACTGACTTCGCTGATGAAGTCTCCCAGCGAGAAGGCTGCACACTATAGCGAAGGCCACAGGGGCTTAACTGGGATATAATTCAGGTCTGTCAAAATGCTGGGACGATTCCCCAGGGCTACTTGATTTTTTGTCCAGGGGGATGGGAAAGCCATGGCATGCCGTGGAGTTTCCAGGAGGACCACCCGGGAGCGCAGAGGAGTGCCCGTCCATCTCCTGATTATCCTAACAGACCCACTGCAGCTCCGGTGAGCACTTGAGCAGAGACTTTCAAAGGCAGGGAGTAAGTTAATTCTCCTAAAATTTCAGAAGCGGTGAGATAAAAGGCCGTCCCTTGCTGTTCTGGCACAGATGGGAAGAGCTGCATGGTGCTTGTGAGGCTTTTTATGCTTTTCAGCATCCTCTCCATTTCATTTTGCTCCCACAGGCTGAAGTGGAGAGCGGTCCTGGAGCCTCCGGCTGAATAACTGCAGGGCAAAGGCAGAAGAAGCCAACAGTGACTTGGGCCATGAGTTTCTGGAAGGAATTAGGCCACAGAAATGTCTGTTTTTCTGGGGGAAAAAGGAAAGAAAAAATAAGAAGAAGCAAAAAAAAAAAAAGTGAAGCCCCCCTCCAAAAGATCAACCTTACGAACTGAACTTGGGATTTTTCCTAGTCCTTTTTTCCTATGAGCAGAGGCACTGCATTCACACCAGCGGCTCAAATCAGAGGAATGCTGCCGAACGGTGGTTGCACCCACCGTGGGGCCGGCTGTCCCAGGGACAGCTCTTCTGCTCCCCAGCGGGCACCTCCCATACGGGGACTGTGGTGGTTTAACTCCAGCTGGCAACTGGGACCACGCGGCCGCTCGCTCACTTCCCCCAGTTGGGATGAGGGAGAAAATTCAAAGAGTAAAAGTGAAGAAAAAGTCGTGGGTTAAGATAAAGACAGTTTAATAAGTAAAGCAAAAGCTGCACACGCAAGCAAAGCAAACGGAGGAATTCATTCCCTGCTCCCCGTGGGCAGGCGGGTGTTCAGCCATCCCCAGGAACGCAGGGCTCCATCACGCATAACGGTGACTTGGGAAGACAAACGCCATTGCTCCAAACATCCCCCCCTTCCTTCTTCTTCCCCCAGCTTTATGCACTGAGCACGATGCCATATGGTATGGAACATCCCTTTGGTCAGTCGGGGTCGGCTGTGTCCCCTCCCAGCTCCTTGTGCCCCTCAGCCTGCTCGCTGGTGGGGTGGGGTGAGGAGCAGAAAAGGCCTTGAGAGCTCAGCAACAACCAAACCCAGTGTGCTACTAAGACTATTTTCATCCCAAATCCCAAACATGGCACTACACCAGCTGCCAGCAAGAAAGTCAACCCCATCCTGGCTGAAACCATGACAGGGGACGGAAGGGGACAGTCAAGCAGGGGACACAGCTCTTCCCGCGCCTCCATCACCTCTGCCTTTTCTGCTTGCAGAGGGTATTTTTTTCCCCCAAAACTTTGCCCCTGCCCGCGAGACTCACTTCCTCCCACCTGCCCAGAGGCATCTCCTTAACTGTCTCTCCCAAGTCATTTCCCCAGAGCATTTTGCTCAGAGCACTTCTCATCAAAGCTGGGGTCAATTACCTCATCACTTAATGAATGTGGCCTCGTCTTCCCCTCGATGACACATTACCATTTGTTTTTCAGTTTCGTTATTTGAAAGAAGAAGTAATTGGTATCAATAATTGCTGGTTTGCATGGAGCCGTGAGGAATGCAGCCTGGTTCAGGTCACTGTGATTGCTCAGCGGCTTCGGCCGCCCGCACCCCTCCATCGGCAGGTTCATGGATGAAGGGTGCAGGGAACGGCACCAGATCCGCACATGCGCACCCAGCAGAAAGAGAGGCCTCCCAAAAAGCAATCCCTTGTGCACAGAAAGCGGGAGTGCTCGCTGCGCCTGCCATGCCCTCTGCCCCAGCCCTCTACCATGGGTGCCGTGGCCGCACTGACCACGATTGTCCCTGGAGGTGCAACCTGAGTTGAGCTTCATCAGGAATGACCCTCCTGAGCTTCGCTGGGATGCTCCCAAAAAGCTCCCTCATCCCAGGAGATGAATAAGCAGGTCCAGTTGGCCTCAGCTGCCCATCACCATCAGGGCTTCTCATCTAATTTTTAAAATTTTCTGAATTTTAACTTTGCAGATGGAAAAAAAACAACTACCTTTGACAGCACGCCCATTGGAGCTGCCTCCCGGCCAAAGGGCTTTTGTTAAAAGCTTGCAAAAAGCGCTCTGAGAGCTGTTTTCACCAACCAGACTAGTAGAAAGCAATGGGCATACGCTACAATGAGACACTCAAGCACATCCTGAATGGATTTTGATGCCATTTGTTGGAAAACAGCTTTTTCAGTTGCTTTTTTGACCAAAGCTGGTGTGATCCATCCAGACGAGCGATGCGCCGGCGTATGCTTGGGGTGCCGGGGGCTTGGGGCGAGAAGGGGGAGGGAGTGTGGCTTTCCGAAATAGCCACCCTGATGAGAAGCAGATGATAATATTTGTAGTTACGGAGAGCTCTCCGGCTGTGCGTTAACTTAAAAGCATCGCCGGTGCCAGCACCGTATGTATATAAGGCACGAGGGAGCCCTTGGAATAATTTCAGGCCTTCAGTCCGTCCAGCACGTGCGCTGGGAATTTAAACAGCCCTTGCAAAAGGAGCTCCTTCCCTCTCTCCAGCTCTCTTAGAAGCGGCCTGTGCCTTTCTGAAGCTCCTTGTTGCACCCCCGGGGCTGGATCCGCACCGCCGGCGCCCCAGCAGCTCCGGGCGAAGAAGGGATTGTTTTCTTTCCAAGCATTTTGCAGAGGTCCCATGGTTTCTTTTCCGTTTATTACTTATTTGCAGCCCTGGGTATTTTCCCCGTGCCTTTGTAGCATCGGATTAAAGTCAGCCGTGCCTGTGAGACAAATAAATGAATGGCAGGTTGGGCAGATCCCTCTGCGGAGGGGACCAGACCCTGTTCCCCATCTCTCCGGAACTGGTTTTTAGTGGCTGCCGAGGTGGCCCTTTTCCTCAGTCCCTAATTTCAAGCAATAAGAGAAAAGCTGATACTGCGCGACGGCATGTCCCCAGTTAACCACTTGCAATTTCCCACCAACTCTTTCCGTTTTACTTTTCTGCTGTAGGAGCAAAAAGGCAAAGCGATGGCTGGCTTTAGCCCTAAAAGCTGAGCATCGGGGGCACGCGGCTTCACCCCTCCTCCTGCAAAGGGACACCAAATCCTCACCCCAAGCCAGTGGCGAGCAGATCTCTGCTGGCATGGATGCGGCCCTGGGATGGGGGGAGAGACACAAACCCACCCCAGACAACCCCAAATATCCTCCTTGTGACGGAGGGCTGTGGCAAGAGAAACTTGCGCGCAGGTGCCAGCGGGTCCCATGGCACATCTTGGCTCACTTCTATGGACCCGTAGCGGTTTAATCCCCGATAAATTCCCCGGGATATTTTTATTAAGGGCATATTGTCATGGTAACCCACGCCACCAGCAGGCAGCGAGCCGGAGCTGGAGTGGCTTTGGTGGCAAAACTCGGTGAAGCATAGTTGGTGGGTAAGACCCAACGCCTGGCACAGCTTTGCCTCCCTCCCTCTGTCCCTTCCCCGGCAGAAAGAGAAGAAAACGGCACGTTTCCCCCTAGACAGATGGTTGCTTTCTTCAATTCCGTTTTAAAAAAGCCTCTGTTTAAAATTCTCGACGGATGAGGCTGGCATTTCCCCATGAGTCATCCTCCAAAAGATTAAACACCAGCCGCTGGGACGGGCTGCTCCAACCCAAGCAGATGCGGGGAGAGGATGCCGGCGGGCAGGCGGTCCCCACGCAGGGACGAATATAAGCAAAGGCGGGATGGTGGCTGGCTCGTGCTTCTTGCCCTGGGCGCGCAGGGCAGCGGGGTCTTGGTGGGAAGGCTCTCTGAATACCCAGAGGTGGAGAAAAGCACAGGTACTGAGCTGGAGGAAAAGAAATGCATTGAAATCGGAATATTCATTGAAATAGGAAAATGCATTGAAATAGGAGATTGCCTTGAAATAGGGGAATGCATTGAAATAAGGAAACGCATTGATATAGGAAAACGCCTTGAAATAGGAAAATGCATTGAAATAGGGGAGTGCCTTGAAGCAGGAAAATGCATTGAAGTAGGAATATTCATTGAAATAGGTAAATGCATTGAAATAGGAGAATGCCTTGAAATAGAAAAATGCCTTGAAATAGGAGAATGCATTGAAACAGGAAAATGCATTGAAATAGGGGAATGCATCAAAATAGGGGAATGTCTTGAAGTAGGAAAATGCATCGAAATAGGAATATTCATTGAAATAGGAATATTCATTGAAATAGGAATATTCATTGAAATAGGTAAATGCACTGAAATAGGAGAACGCCTTGAAATAGGAAAATGCATCGAAGTAGGCAAACGTGTCGAATAGGAAAGGAATGCATCGCGCTGCATGCAATGGGGTTTGGGTGCAGCTGCAGTGCTGTGTGGTTTCAGGGCAGAAACATCAGGGCTGGAGAGTTGTTACATCTTGAAGAGGCTGCAACAATTTATTGTCGTTTAGACAATTATTCTCTCACCCGATGACCCCTCCCCACCCAGGAAGGAGAATCGGGAAAAAACAAGGAAACCCGAGGGCTGAAATATAAACAGGTTTAATAGAATAAGACTAAATAGTGAACATTAATAACACTAAAGAGCCAATATTGATCCCAATACTGACATAAAATACACAAGGGTTATCCTCAGCCCATTCTACCCGTAGAAGCCGTGCACTCCCAGCAGGGACAGCCAATGTGGGACCCTGCGAGCGCTGCGGCTTCGGGAGGAAGGGAAGGGCTCAGGGCTCTGGCACCGGGGCAAGGAGTTCTCAGGATGGCAGCCATCACGGGAGAGAGCGGCTTCACAGCAAACTTTCAGATTTATATTGAATGTGCCGTTTATGGTATGAATGAACCCTGTTGGCCAGCTTGGGTCGAGTGCCTGGGTCTCAATCCTCCTCATCCCCACACCTGGTGAGCTTGAAAACACTGAGACCTTGAAACCTGCACACCATGGCTGGCTATGAAGTACATATTTTCACAAATTCAGACACTAGAGTCTTCTAAAATGCAGTTTTCCCAAGCGTTAGAAGAGACCTTACTGCAAAATAAAATTATTGAAAGAGAAATTAATCCTGTGTCACTCAGACTAGGACAGCAGGAGTTTTCTGTCCTTTAGGTTCTGGTCCCGCAGCCTTTGCTCCAGCAGACGCTCCCCATCGGGTGAAGAGAGGCACGAAGCTGGGTTAGATGTAGGCTGCGTTAAAGACCGAGGCAAACGAGGTTTGCGTGTGCCCTGTGGGCTAATAAGAAGTCACGTAAACATCCACGAGCACCAATCGAGCACCCAAAACTCACAGCTGCCAGCCACATCGTGCCCCCCACCATCACCAGTTCCTGCAGGACCCTCCCGGCCACCCGTACCCCAACCACAACCCATGAGCCCACCGCCGACTGACTTAGTCTTTCTCACAGAGAGTTGGACACCGATGCTGCTTTGATGAGCCTCAGGAAATAACACTGAGCAATTCATTTTTTTTTCCTGGAATACGGAAGATAAGGAGGATTTATAAAGGTGTCTCTAACTTCAGAGGTGTGCAATATTAGATTCTCTTTCAGAGCCAACAGCGCAGCTGGCTACTCCCAACCTGAGCTTCATCGCGCAGATCAAAGGCCAACGTTTACCATCAAACAGGATTAGGTCATTACTTCGTATGATTTGGAATAAACCCAAGCACCGCCGGGATTTCTGTCTGATGGTACAAACACATCTCGCTGATTTTATAATCCCCCGTGTCCTAACATCTTCAGATAAATGGATCTCCAGGCGTTCGCTGCCAAGATCTCCTAAAGCAGGCAGGCAGTGGTCAAAACACCGCAGCCCCCAGGCTCTGCAGCAGCCGGCGTCTTTTCTGGGAAAAGCTGCCCTAAGCCAGGCGTAGTCTCTGGGTCAGCGTCCCCTCGCTCCGCTCTTGCTTTGGGGCTTTTCCGATTCAGCCGTATGAAGTCGCAGCTGGAGTCTCTAAGGGTTCTGAGTTTATTTTTGAGTTGTGTATCCTCATACATTAACCATGTTACTTAAACTGTTTGGATGCTGCTAAGTCAGTTGTTAAATGAGTGTTTTAAATTATAGCTGGGATGCGTAGTTACATTTGCAGATCTGAATCTCTGCAGAAATTTTAATGGACAGATGTCATGGGAAGGATCGGTACTGGCCATGACGCGTCTGGCTCTGGAAGCTGCAATGTGGATTAATCCTTGTTTAGCTTAACGCTATAGCAGGGAAAAGCCATGTTCCTCGCTGCTGCAAGAGCTGATGTCCACATTAGTCCAGAGCAAGCTTTGCTAAGCCGGGGAGTGCAGTCTCTTAACAGCGATATCTATTTATACGTACGGGAGGGTGAGGAGTGACATACCATTGGGTTCAATCAATGAACTAATAAATGAACTAACGAACAAATAATACAGCTGAAATTAAAACCCGATTTATGCTGCTCTGTGTTGGCAGCGTGTGATTTTCCTTTGCGTGAGATCTGCAGCCAATTTTTCTGCTTATTTTCCTGAGCAGAGGTAGGGAAGAGCCACTCTGAGTGGGACTCTCTGTAGAGCACCCCAGCAAACCCACGCCGGGCTGTATTTAGTGGTGGGCTGTATTTCACAGGGATGGACGTGGGTCGGAGCAGACTCATAACGGAAGGGTAGATCATATCCATCTCCGTGTTTACTCGCTGAAATGTACCCAACATTTCGGGGGCAGCCTGGTTGCCTCTGCCACCCCCGGCCGCGGGGGTTTGCTGTGTGTGGCCGTACCCCCACAGCAGTGACGGCGTGCGTTTGGGAAAACCAGAGCCTACATATAAATGCGTTTCTTTAAACATTTCTTTGCCAGCCACAACCTTGCTATAGATCAGCTGAGGAGCCAGCTCTCTCCTCCCACCAGACTCCTGTGGTCATTCCCAAACCTTCAGGGATGCAAGTGGATGAGGTGGTAAGGAGAAAAGCCGTGGTTTTCAGCATCCTGACTTAATTTACTTCTGACTCCTTCATTAGAGACGCTGGAGGACACTTTCCGCCTCCTGCTCCCACACAGCACAGCACTAAGGCTGTGCAGCACACAGGAGCATCCTTGCTGCTGCGGGGAGCTGGGATAAATCAACCTCCTTGTGCTGACGGGGCAATAAAATGGGAGCATCGCCCAGCGCCATACAACAGCCTTTCAGACGGACACAATCAAAATCTCCAGGAGCAAACTCAGGTTTTCTCCTCTTTCATTATCGCCCTTTATTCCAAGATAATCTTGTGTGGCAGGATTAGATGACATAGACGTTTGCCTGTTAGAGACCGGCTTTGCACTGGGCTTTGGCGAAGCAGGGGGGGACGAGCGTGGAGCCGAGTTAGAGCTTGGCCTGGCTCTGCAGCCTAAAAGCAAGCCAAGAGCCTGGATTTGGAGGCGAACTGTCGTGGTTTAACCCCAACTGGCAACTAGCACCATGCAGCTGCTCGCTCACTCCCCTCAGGTGAGATGGGGGAGAGAATTTGAAGAGTAAAAGTGAGGAAAAACTCATGGGTTAAGATAAAGACAGTTTAATAAGTAAAGAAGAAGCCGCGCACGCAAGCAAAGCAAACGGAGGAATTCATTCCCTGCTCCCCGTGGGCAGGCGGGTGTTCAGCCATCCCCAGGAACGCAGGGCTCCATCATGCATAACGGTGACTTGGGAAGACAAACGCCATTGCTCCAAACATCCCCCCCTTCCTTCTTCTTCCCCCAGCTTTATGCACTGAGCACGATGCCATATGGTATGGAACATCCCTTTGGTCAGTCGGGGTCGGCTGTGTCCCCTCCCAGCTCCTTGTGCCCCTCAGCCTGCTCGCTGGTGGGGTGGGGTGAGGAGCAGAAAAGGCCTTGAGAGCTCAGCAACAACCAAACCCAGTGCGCTACTAACACTATTTTCATCCCAAATCCCAAACATGGCACTACACCAGCTGCTAGCAAGAAAGTCATAGAATCATAGAATCATAGAATGGTATAGGTTGGAAGGGACCTTGAAGATCATCGAGTTCCAATGCCCCTCAATGATGAGGATCATCGAGTCAACCCCATCCCAGCTGAAATCATGACATGAACGCATGCAGAGGTCTCTTTGCCATAGTTTTGCATCTTCTTTCCTGCTGGGACCGCAGCAAATACCCAGCTACAACAGCCTTCCAGAGGATGGCCCTCGCAGCATTCCTGCTTCTCCACTACCCGGCTCCCCGCTGCCCCGCCGGGCCAGGCCAGCATGGGGACAGGGTTTTCCAGCAAATTAAAGGTGCACTGTCACCCGTCATACAACCTGGGATGACACCAGCGGGGACTGCAGCCGGGGCGCATCCATCACCTTCATTCATTACCTGGGAGTCGCAACAACCGATGAATGGGCAGAAGCTGGCCTGGGAGGGGTGAAAAAGGGGAAAAAAAAAAAAAAAGATGCTTTTCTAAAAAAATAACTTGTGGCTTCACGCTGGCACTGTTGGAGCTCGGTGGCACTGCCTGCGGGGGTTTGTCCCCGTGCACGGGCAGGAGGAGCTGCCAGACTTGCTCTCGGGAAGTGCTGCCAGCAAAAATGTGACAAGACATTCAAACAACAAGAATTCAGATCACTTTAGCACAGTAGGGAAAGGTTATTTTCATGCGCATCCTAATTCTTGCTGGTTTGGGTTTAACAAGTAGTTTAAAACACGCTTAAAGCTGATGTTTTCACTCATATTCCAAAGTGCTTTAAAGTACCTCACCTTGTTTCATGTTGTTAAGAAAACTTGAGGTCACAGTTACATGAAATTTAGCTCCCTGCCGACAATACAAACTGTATTTTTCCCATTGAAACAATAAAATAAACAATAGCCCCAACCCCTGGTTAGAGGTACTGAAACACAGATGAGGATTTCAGAGAGCTCTTAAAGTTTTCAACTGCGGACAAAACCAGACACCCGTCAAGGGATTTACTAGAAGAATATGTCAAACTTTCGTCCTTCTGAGCCTCAAATAGTTCTCAACATGTTCAATAAAAGACAGAGAAAAAACCCAATCAGCGTTGTTCCTGGCTCCCCGTGCCGACCCGGGTGTTTGCCCAGGCTGTGGAGCTGCTTTAAAAATACGCAGCAGCGGAGCAGGCGCGCTGGGACCTCTAAAGGGCATCATCCATTTTGCCTGCAGCTCCCCCCAGCCCAGCAGCATGCCGGCCCTGGAGGCAAGCACAGGGGGCACGGAAAAAAGGGGATGCTCGGAAGCTGAAGCACATCACCGCGTATGAACATGAGGTTTGCGTGCCCCAAAATGGGGCGGTTTCTGGACAGCACAAGAGGCGGCACAGCCGGCATGAGGGGGTGGCGGGGCCGGCTTGGATCCCCCAGGTACCCTCCAAACACCCGACACATCCGCACTGACACACTCCACGCAGGGCCGTCACGAATGTTTATACGCATGAGTGTTTCAGGAAATACCACTGGGGTTTTTAAAGCTTTTTTTTTTTTTTTTTAATAAATGGACCTTTTCTTGGAGATTCCCACCCTGCCTGCACTCCCCGAGAGCACTGACACAGAGAGAGAAAACATATACCTCCCAGGAGCCCACCCCTTGCTGTTCCCATCCTGGTCAGAAAAGAGCAACTGGACATTTATCTCCTTCTTTAGTTGGAGCAAAATCAGTTTCTTATGCCATCCTTCAAGAGCTGATCTCCTCCGGGGAGGCAGATCCCAGGCAGGGGGTGGTCTGGGTGGTGAGGATGCTCTGGCTGCGGGGAGCAGGGTAGAGACCACCCCCCCGGCCTCATCCAGCCCCCAGGGTTTCCAGAGCTCACCATGCCAGCCCATGCATCGGCGGTTGATATGGGAGAGCCTGAGATAAATTATATTTTAACTACTTTTTTTAAATGTAGCCTAGCAGTTAGAAACAGGAGGAGCCGGTGCTTTGTGGCTATCCCATACCCTCCATGCAGCAAAATCGGGACCTGCTGTAAACCATCAAAAGACATGAAATAAAATTGTATTTGGATGTTGGAAGCATGTATAGCTCTGAACTGGTGACCCAGAGGTGTGGGGTTCTGCACAGCCCCCTCATCTTTGCCCCCCNGCTCTCCAAAGGGGCCGGGGGATGCCCACGGGGGGCTCTCGCCACTGGGGAACATAAATCTGCCCCGTCAGGCGTGGCGACGTGTGGGAAATTGCACGCTCACAGCAAAATACATGGCTCTGGAAGGAAGTAATAAAATATGAACTCTGGAAAGCAGAGAGGCTGTGCTGCCAGAGGGGCTTTTTTGGGGCTTTCTTAAATCCTTCTCCAACCGGTCACCCCACAGCAGCCCAGGCACAGCCCAGGTGGAGCCCGGCATGGTGGCGGGGAGCAGAGCCATCCCCATGGAGTGGAGCTCAGAGCGAAGGGCGTTATCCTTGGTGAGCCCATGCCACCGGCACCAGTCCCGCCACAGAACCCTCACTGGTCCCAGCCACGTCTATTTATTTTCTTCTGGGGTTGTTGCAACTCTGAATGTTTCTCCTCAAGACCTGACCACTTATAAACCCATAAAATCCTTCTCTCTGTTTTCACCTGTACATCATTAACATCTGCCTCTGCACTGTATCCACACCCTTAATAGTTTTGTTTCACAAAAGTACCTTTTTTTCTCACAACTGCAAAGAGGAAAGCAAGACTTCTGAAGTTTCATTCTCAGGTTTTCATGTGGACTAGAGAAATTTGGTTATCGCTGTGCATCCTGGGTCATGCATCCTGAGTCAGTTCAAGGACAGGTCGAACGGGGCTTGGAGCAACCTGGGCTGGTGGGAGGTGTCCCTGCCCAGGGCAGGGGCGGTTGGAATGAGGTGATCTTCAAGGTCCCTTCCAACTCTAACCGTTCTATGGTTCTGTGATTCATTTCCAGCGTCTCCTGTTCTGCCCAGATTTTCATCCCGGACTCACCTACATAACACATTTCTGCAGCTTTTCCTCGTACACACCCATGTTATTATTTCAATGCAAACTTATCTAACAACGTGTCATGAATATCTTCTGAAAAGGAGAATTATTAATGTGGTATTTTTAGCTAAAGCGTTGAGTCTTGATGGATGGACTGTTATAATTCTCTGTTCCTTACACAAGACACTGCAGTCTTACAGGGATCAGAAACGCCCCAAGGCTGAGCATCTTTGTGGTGCCCAACTTGTTCTGTTTAGGAAACAGGTTGGAAAGGCCACAACTGCCTCCCCCATCGCCTTCTCCCTTGGCCTCCATGGGAATGTGGGGAACTGCCAGGTTTGGGATCCATAGCACCTGTTGCCTCCTGAAACGCCGGCCCCCAAGCCCAGCTCTGCTGTGGCCAAGGGAAATACTTTGGTTGACTTCAGCACAGCTGGTGCCGGGACCCAGAAAGGGCGACTCCCATAAAATCTCTCACTTTCATTTTTATATAAAAATACATAGTACTTGAATCACCATACATCGTTTAAACATTGGTACCCTTGAATCCTCAATATTCATTTCTGTTAAATACAACCACGTTAACGTCCCTCTCTCAGGCTGCATTCAAAATACCAGTTTAGTGCCAGTAAATTAGCTCCTTGCTGTAGCATGCTATTGGATAATTTTAAAATGTCTGTACGGGTTCCTAAATTGAAAAGGTGATGATCCTCTAAAGATTTACATTCAGCACAGTGGAGTCTATGCAGCATCACCTTTAAAGGCTCCCCGGGCTGAAGGTCGTTATCAATCGCTGTTTAATCAGCCAAGTCATGCACGCAGGCAAAGGTTAACTGAGCATGGACCGATCCGGCTGCCTTTGTCAGCTCCAGACAATTTGTAGCCTAATAAAGCTGCTCTGATTGCACTTAACACCTGCTTTAAAATCCAGCCTCATTAATACTGTGCTAATGAAACAGACATCTTCTAGCAAGGGCAGAGTCAAAGACAAGGGGTTTGCCTTCAATCAGATGACCTAAATGGTATTTACCCACCAGGCAAATGTTTGCAAAGCCTATCCAAAGAAAACGGTTGGGAATAATTGCCAACGATATTTTAATTTAATTTTAAAAGCAAACAAACAAACAGATCAGATGATCAGAGGGTTGGAGCACCTCTCATATGAAGACAGACTGAGAGAGTTTGGGTTGTTCAGCCTGGAGAAGAGAAGGCTCCGGGGAGACCTTATAGCAGCCTTCCAGTATTTGAAGGGGGCCTACAAGAAAGCCCGAAAGGGGCATTTTACAGGGGCATGTAGTGATAGGATGAGGGGGAATGGTTTCAAACTGGAAGAGGATAGATTTAGATTAGACATTAGGAAGAAATTTTTGACTGTGAGGACAGTGAGGCAGTGGCGCAGGTTGCCCAGAGCAGCTGTGGCTGCCCCATCCCTGGAGGTGTTCAAGGCCAGGTTGGACGGGGCTTGGAGCACCCTGGGCTGGGGGGAGGTGTCCCTGCCCAGGGCAGGGGGTGGCACTGGATGGTCTTCAAGGTCCCTTCCAACCTAAACCATTCTATGTTTCAATGATTCTATGATCATGTTTGTCTTGAACGGTGTAGAGGTTTACCAGTCTGGTGGGACGTGCTGTGTGTTTATTCTGAAAGCTGCTCTTGTTTCAGCCATGCAGAGCGGGCAGGAGCGGGTGCAGAATAGTGCCAGGTACCCATTCCCTGCTCCTAACAGGCATCTATAACTACATCAAACAATAACCAAGCAGAAAATAATAGAATTGAATAGAATCATAGAATCATAGAATGGTTTGGGTTGGAAGGGACCTTGAGGATCATCCAGTTCCAACCCCCCTGCCCTGGGCAGGGACATCTCCCCCCAGCCCAGGTTGCTCCAAGCCCCGTCCAACCTGGCCTTGAACACCTCCAGGGATGGGGCAGCCACAGCTGCTCGGGGCAACCTGCGCCAGGGGCTTACCAACCTCACAGGCAAAAATTTCTTCACAATATCTCATCTAAATCGCCCATCTTTCAGTCTGAAGCCATTCCCCTCATCCTATCGCTACACACCCGTGTAAAAAGTCCCTCCCCAGCTCTCCTGGAGCCCCTTTAGGCACTGGAAGGGGCTCTGAGGTCTCCCCGGAGCCTTCTCTTCTCCAGGCTGAACCCCCCCAACTCTCCCAGCCTGTCCTCCCAGCAGAGGGGCTCCAGCCCTCCCAGCATCTCTGGGGCCTCCTCTGGCCCCACTCCAACAGCTCCATGTCCTTCTGCTGTTGGGACCCCCCGAGCTGGAGGCAGCACTGCAGGGGGGTCTGCCCAGAGCGCAGCAGAGGGGCAGAATCCCCTCCCTCGCCCTGCTGGCCACGCTGCTGGGGATGCAGCCCAGGATCATATTAATATAGACATTTAAATAGACATTTATATTCATCTTCCTTTGGAGTTTCTACTTTTCCTTGGATAACAGCCAATGATGCTGACCCCACCTGCCCCGTGGCTGGTGCTGGGGATGTCGTCTCCCCTGTCCCCAGAACAAATCCCATCCACGGGAACCATAAATGACAAAATATGGTCCCGCAGGCTGTAGGATCCCAGGGAGGCACTAACCCCCCCATGACTTGCACCACCCCTAAATCCCACTGAAACCTGTTTCAGTTGAAGCAAGCACAGAGTGGTGAGCTGCTATGTTCCTTTTGGTGTAGATTATTTGTCTTCATTCTTTATTTTATTTCTGCCTAAGTATAATAATACCTCACAGAGA
This sequence comes from Ibidorhyncha struthersii, assembly GCA_013398815.1. Lineage (NCBI taxonomy): Eukaryota > Metazoa > Chordata > Aves > Charadriiformes > Charadriidae > Ibidorhyncha > Ibidorhyncha struthersii. Next base: position 341,619 of record VZSZ01010347.1, read on the forward strand.
TGGAGCTTAAAGCCATGTTGGCAGGGACGCTTCAACATTAACCAGAGAGGCAAGTGAGCAATACCAGACCTCAAGTAAATCCTCTCCACTTGAGACTTTGAAAACTAGACTAGACAAAATGTTGGTGGAAACATTACGGGGGAAAATCCTGCACTTTCTCAGGGTAAGGGACTACCGGGCAACCCATTCGGTCTTGAGTTTCACTCCTTGATGCAAAACTCTCCTTTTCTCCTCTTTTTAAATATTCTTCCAGGAAAGTATGCGACAGTCTTGCATAAAAAGCCAATAGAATCCAAGATTTCTTCATTGCCTGAGAAGAAACCACTCCGGCTGTGAACACTGATGATCTGGTGGGCAAAAGCTCAACAGATTTGCGGTTTCCCAGTCTCATTGTCTGTGTACGGAGGGCAAAAGTCTGCTCCTGCACAGGCTGGGAGGAGCTAGCTGTGTGTGACTCACCAGGGACTTTGACCATTTGCACAGAAAAATCAGCTCTGACCTGAGCTGATTCATCCCATTTCGACTTCGCTGTGTCTGTGGCCACCCCGAGGACATCCTGGGATGTGTCCTGCTGGGACCATGGGAGCGAACCCAGCAAACCTGCAGGGAGTCTTCTGGGGTGTTAGAGACCAGGTTAGTCAAACCCTTGGGACATTTCTGTGGGCAACAGCAATTCCTAACCCTAAATGTTCAAATATTGTTAAATGAGATTAAATAAAGGAAAAGCCCATTTCTCGGGCAGCTCTTCCACCTGCTTTCTTTTGCATGATGGTGTTACCACACATGTCCTCATCCTCCCACCACTTGGGTGCTGCTATTCACAGCTTGCATCCTTCGAGCAGTCCCTATAAGAAATTTTCAGTGTTCAAAACCTCACAGAGTTGTCTTACTGAGATTATCAGGACATCTTTCTTTGTCTCCTCTCCCTTTCAGTGCCAGTCCCCTCTGGTAATGGCCAATTTTACAACTATTAATATGTGCAAGAAACCCTTAAATTAGAAGATCCTCCGACAGGCAGCTGCATAGCAAAGGATTTGCTTAATCCAGTAATAGGAGCGGTGCTGGCTGGAGACGCCCGGCAATTTTGGCATTAGCTAAAAGCAAGAGATTCTGCCACTCAAAAAATCACGCAGGCGTTTTCTTCACCAAGCCACCTTGTCCCACCATAATTCACATCTAAAACTACAGTATTCAAGGCTCTTCTGCCCTTTGCTGGTGCAGGATCCGGGCAGCACTGCATGAGAGCCTCTGCCCCATGGAGTCAGAAGAGGGGAGTGATGCTCAAACCGGGAACCGCCAGCACGTTTGAGGGTCTGTTCACTGCCAAGGGAGACTTGGCCTTGAGCAAGACACGGAGCAACTCACAGAGTTAATAATGTATTGTGCAAAATAAAAAATGCATCAAAAAAGAAACTAGATGGAAGAGGGGCAGCACAGGGTGCAGTGGTGCAAAGCTCAGCCCGGGGAAGGGGGAGCCTTGAGGGTTGGATCCAGCCTTACAGCATCTGAGGGTGCTCAGAGATGCACCACGAAGCTGTGTTTGCTTTGTGAAAGAGCAGGAAGTAAACAGGATGGTGGCACGCACGTGTCTCCCAAGGACACAATTTTCTACCAAAAATAGTCCTGCCGGTGAATTTGGGCTGGGCTGTGAGGAAGGGGGGCTTGGAGGGGCCCATGCATGGGTGAAGGTCCCAGGCTTGGCTGCACATGCCAACTCGCTCCTCCTGGGGTGAGCAGCCGAGACTGTAACTACCCCTGTGGACATCGCCCAGGATGGAAGGGACTCCTGCCAGCCTCTGCCTCTGCCTCCACCTCCACTTCTCTGTTCATAGAATCATAGAATTGCTGAGGTTGGAAGGGACCTTTAAGATCATCGAGTCCAACCATTAACCCAACCTGACAAAACCACTTCTAAACCATATCCCCAAGTACCACGTCTGCCCTTTTTTTAAACACCTCCAGGGATGGCGAATCCACCACCTCCCTGGGTAGCCTATTCCAATGCTGGATAACCCTTGCAGTGAAAAAATTTTTCCTAATATCCAACCTAAACCTCCCCTGGCTTAACTTGAACCCATTTCCTCTTGTCCTATCACTTGTCACAAGGGAGAAGAGGTCAGTCCCCACCTCTCTACAACCTCCTTTCAGGAGGTTCCTTGAAGAACCCTTTCATCCCTCTATTCTTCCCCACAAAGCTAGCCTGATTGTCTCCTCCTCTTCTGGGTCGTTCAGGTGATGTGCATTGAAGGGAGTGTGAAATCCCAGCAGCGTTCCTCAAAAGGGGACAGCATGTCTTGGACATCTCCGGGGCAAGGACAATGAAGCAGGAAGCTTTGCAGACTTGAAAAACAGGAGAAAACATCTTTCAATCCAGAAACCGGTGGATATTAAATCCAAATGCACTGCCGTAATGAATTCCTCTTGGAGCGTGTTGGATGAGAGGATAAATAGATGCAAAGTGGGGATGATATTCTGGCAGCCACGTGCAGCTCATTAAATCGATTGGCGGGAGCCAGCGTGTTGCATGCAAAGAAGTTTAATTTCTGTTTGGGCAGACAGATGCTCCGAGGTATCTCGGCGTGCCACAGACTGTGTTCGTACTCTTGGGTTATCCAAAACAAGCGTGGATAGTTTTATCTGTGAGTCAGCGGTGACTCAGACATTGAGATGCTGGATTTTTTACAGCTATCTTCCAAGGAAAACAGAGAAAAGAAGTTTGAATGCTTAATAAGAGTTGTCAAATACCTGTGAATCTTAGCTAGGGTAATTTCAAATGTATTTATGCAAGCTGTATACTGTATTTTGTGTCTGCATAAACCTGTGTGAAGATATTGGCGTGCCAGCTCAAGGTATGAGCTGGATTAGCTGAATTACCGTAACACTGGAACGTATTTCTTGAAGCCCCCTTGTTGCTTGTCAATGAGATTGTAATAATAAACCAAGTTTGAGTAAAACTGAACATTTGGATAAGATTTTCCATCCCAAATAATGTGACAGTGACAAAAGAGCTTCGGTTAAACTTTTCCAGGATAAGCCACCTCTGTCTGTGGATAAGTGTAGCCACCAGAAATTGCCCTCGGAAATTTAATTCACAATTAAAATGCTTATAATGGTCATTGAAAATAAAGTTTAACTATGTGGTCTGACGAAACTGCACATGCTTTGCTGGCAAATAGTGTTTAAGAGGTGCTGTGAGTGAGATTTAGCGACACCTAAACTGGAGACCGTGGCGTTTAATTTGCATTTTAGGGAATGAAATGGGGTGCCGAGCGTGTTGCAGGTGCTGCAGTGGTACTTAGCTGAGCACAGCTGAAAACGTGGCCTTTGGCAAGCCCGGAGAGCCTGAAGAAGGTGACACACACAAGCAGCAAGAGGTCTGCACGTGTCACGTGCTGATTAGAAATGTATGAACCTTTGCTATGCGCGCTTGGGTAAATTACTATCTTTTTGGCATCAACGTTTCCAAATTTAACCTCCGGCTTACCCATCTCCAGCTGGGACTGTCGCTGAAATCCAGGGCAGGGGTATGATACAAAAAAACAGGGTTCTTGCCCCAAACCTGCAGCCCAGCCCCACATTTTGGGAACGCCACGTAGGAAACCATCATTGGGGATACATTCAGTTTTCCTCTGCAGAAATTTCTGGCTGCAGAGAATTGCAGGGGCTGAGCATGGTGTTATCGGGGCACATTATCCCTGCAGGAAGGCTGGAATTATTTTTGTCAGATTGTTTCAACCTGTTCATTACCTTTAGTGAATTTTCGGGAATATTTATGACGCTGCTGAGCAGAACTGCGGTAGCTCTTGATTTGTGCATCCAGGAATAGTATATAAAGTAATAAATGCAATTGTAAGCTAACACTCCTTTTGTTAACCAGGGTTGTATTATTTCTGTAAAATGTTTTTATTCTATTTTTGCCTTCAAATGGAAGTGTTTGTTTTCTATTTCATGTCACTCTTCTATATCATTTTATTTCACTGTGGTGTTTGAAATATGCATGCAGGACTGCTGCTGTGATTTCCACCTTGAATGAGCTTTTTATTGGACTTCTCCTCTCAAGTGTTGTTAAATCACCGCAAATTGGAGTCTTCAAAGTACTTGGTCAGAAAACAGATTGAATCATTTATTCAAAAGACTTCCCAAAGAGAAGGATTATTTCCATTTTTCAGCAGAGCCTCTGGTTTACACATGACCTCGAGCTCAAGAAAACAGATCTCCAGAGATGTCTTGTTTTAAGATGGGGGTCTGGTAGTTTGAAGAATGCAAAAATATTCTTCAGCTGGCAGAGCAGGAGGGATTGATATGTAGATGTTGATGCTACCCAGGCCACGAAAGCCCGAGTGAAGAGCTTTATTTTTTTTCTCCTTTCAATTCATGTGATTCCTCTTCTCAAGGACAAAATCTTTAAATGCAAGCAAAGAACTGTCGTCACTTTCTTGTTAAAAAACAATTGCATCTGAAAACATGCAAGAAAAGAGATTTTAAGGATAAAATTTAAAATTGGAGCAGGTTATACGCAAGGTGCTGATAACCTCATGCTGCCTCGTGCCACTCAAGACACTCCTGTAGCATCTCCCTTTACCAGTTTTGCGTGAATAGATAAATCTTTCTAAACAAATATGGAATTAAATGAGTGTTGTCACTGGTTGTGAGTTCAAGAAACTGTCTGAATGTACTCGCACAGAAGACGTTTGAAAGGAACATTTTCTTGGATTGTTTCCTTGAAACTATCTGAATAGAAGTCTTTGTGCTGCTGAACAAGTCTTCATAAGACCACATTAATTTGGGGGTTTGGAAAGCTCAGCTGACTTGCAGCAAAGCAACAAGAGCTGCTCGCCACGCAATGAAATGCCTGTGCCCCTTCGTAAGCTCTTCATGAACGATGACACATACGTCTCTATTTACTATTGATTCAGGAGCATCAGACACCCTTATTCCTGATAAATGAAAACCAGCCAGAGGTGGATACCTTCCCAAAGGCTTTATCTCCGCTGAGAGGTGAACAGGTCAAAATCTGTGTGCGGAGGGGTCTTCCAAAACATATGGTTTTGTGAAAAGCAGAGATTTCTCCTGGGAAAATACCAGTTCCAACCTAATACTTATGTATTTTTTCCTGCAGGTGATGTCAACAGAGCCATTTTTACTTACCTTTTATCTGAAATGTCATGCTGTTGTAGTTGTTCAAAACCGGAGTCTGAGGATGTGTAAGAACTGTCATTTGTGGACAATGAGAAGAACCAGCAAAATGAGGAGGAGGATGCAGACACTCACTGCCCTAATTCTTCCAGAAATGGCCTGACAGTTGCCTGTGGACAATTGGTGGGAACCAGCTTGAGGGTTGCAGGTGGACATTTGACAGGAACCAGGCTGAGGGTTGCAGGAGGACAGCTGGTGGGGTTCCTGTAGCTCAGCTCCCCACCCAGCTGTGTTTTGGCATTGGGAGAGGGCTTTTGGGGAGCCATCTCCTGTCCTCCAAGGCAGAACACCAGCGATGATGCAGTCCCTCTTGTCCCCAGTGCACCTTCACACCCCCGTGCCAACGCTCCATCCTGTAGTGGGAAATTCTAATTCAAAGCCTCCTTTGAAGTTTTAAATTATTGGATTCTTCTGCTTCAATTTTAGGGCTTTCCTGGCCGTGTGGGCTACAGGAGCGTAAGCGTTGTTCACAGCCTTCTGAGACTGTCTGGCTAAAACGCACCAACATTATTCACTGTTACGGACAGTTAACATTGAATTCCACAAGCTGACATTACACAAGAATGCATCAGCATCTTTTTGTTACATTTCCATGTTATTTCTTTCCATTAAGTCTTAGAGGCCAAGTTTAAAAATCTCTTTTCTTTATTTTTACAGGCCTCCTTTTTCTGCAAGTACTAGAAACGTATAAATGCAGATTAGTTCTCCCTATGTCAGGAATTTGTAAAATTAGTAAAAAAAATAATTCTGAAAATGAGGTGTGGATGCAGCATCTCTATCCACTGTACGTACTTACACGCTTGAGAAAAAATATAATAATTAGGGGGTTATTCAGTGCATCTGGATGTAAACCTTTTCACATTAATAAAAGCAAAGTGGGAATCAGTGTGCTGGAAACACAGGAGATCGTGGTATTGTTTGGGATGCCCTTTGGTGGCACACCGAGATATTATTATTATTACAGTTGCACTTTGCACTGTTCTCCAGGAGTCGTTTTCCCTTAAAACAATCCATTTTCTCCAGCCTGTGATTTAGCCAGAGACAAGTGCTGGTTTTCCTCTGGAAGAAGCAAACGGCTTCCCGATACAGAGATCGCGGGTCAGAGTTGGACATTGTTGGAAGTGGAAGGGAAGTGGCTTTCCAGCTGCCAGATCTGTGCTATCTCTAGCTCCTACCCATCTCTGACGTATTTAAGGCTGATGGACTCTACATGTTTAATGCTCAGATTAAACGTGCTTCTGGGTATACCACAAATGGGCAAATAATTGTTTGCACCTCTCAGAAAATTAATTTCGAGACCAAGTATGACAATTTTAATATGAAAATTATTTAGCTATTGCCTCGCTTTATATTAAAGGCAGTTGAGCTATATCACCAGAGCTCTGAGTGAGTTTGCTGTAGTCGGGGCTGTTGCAAAGGCACTTCCTCGTTCATCGTAGTACAGCTTGGATGGTTTATTAAAGGAAAAAAAAGGGTATATTTAGTAAAATTTTGGCTTAAGCTTATGACACCCATTTTACTCACACTCACTTTTCAAACTCACCAGGAGCAAACAGCAATTTTTCTAATGCTGTTAGAAAGTTCAGATCTGTTTCCATATCCTTTCAGACTCCTTATCCTATTATAATTAATTAAGGGCTGATTAACTGCTATGTCTTTTATTGTCTCTCTGTCCCGGCTGCAGTCGGGAGAGACGTCTGGAGTGGTGCGGTCGGCGTCGCCAGAGCTAGACATGAAGCCACTGGCACCACAGGAGGTTCCACCATGTAATCTTCTTGGGGTGGCCTTTCCCTTGACCCCCATCAGGAGCCTGCTCACCTCTACCACAATTTGAAATCTTTTGGGGGTTCTGCGAGCCCTCCTCCCCACCGAAGAAGTCCTGAGAAGAACTAGGCAAGAGTACCCCTGAGAGCTATCCACTTCTCTATCCATGGGGTAAAGATGTGTAGACATACCAAAAAATGCTATTCTTTTTTGAAAAAAAAGAGGAAAAAATGTTATATTTAGAATTTGTTGGTCAGAAATAGCTTTATCTCACCCAGATAAACATAAAACTGGTTTGCTAATGCGATTATCGAGAGATGGGAGGGATGAAAGTTGCAGTCCTCTCACCTGACCTCTTCCAAGTGAAGAGTGAAAAACCTTGCCCGGCAAATTTAGCATCGTGCTTGCAATGTCAGTTTGGACTACAGACATCTCTTCTACAGCAGGACCCGGTCTGGCTTGGCCAAAATCAGTAGAGAATTGAGCCAGGGTCTCAACTGACGTGTGTCACTAGTAACCTGAGCATGCGCAGCTTCCAACTCCGGCCATTGAACCCTGTTATTCCTGCTACCAACCCCCTGCAGGAGGAAGCCCCGCGTGCAGCATCCCTCCCAAATCCAATGGGGACTGTAATGGCCCTCACCCAGCAAAGCCTTTTCTCCAGGCTTAGTGGCCAGCAAATAAAATCAATAAAAAAGCAAAGGGTTTACCAGGTTCTGGGAGGGAATTGGTGACCTTTGCTGGGCAGCCCCCTGCGAACGCCTCCCCCGTTCTATGAACCCCAGGGTCAAACTGAGGGTTTTAAGGAAGTTTAAAAGAAAGGATACAGCATCCAGGATGGGTAATTTTTAATGCGTCGGGGTCGTTCGGAGACAAATTTGTGTAATGAGTGCACTAGAAATGGAAAGAAGAGATTAAAGCCCTGTTTGTCATGTACAGAAGCGCTTATCAGCCCTTCCCAGCTGAGCCCGGCTCAGATTAAAAATGATCTGAGAGAACAAGGGCTGACTGCAACCACGGGTCTTCCCTTCCAGGCTAATTATAAAGTGCATATTAAACACAAGGCCGACGATGGAGCAGCTGCAAAGGTCTTTATCTATATTAAGAGACTGTCCACCTACATAATGGGAATAATTATTAAGAAAGGAAACTTAAAAAGGAAATTGCACATAATGGCACATTATACATTTCCCTAATCCCACGCCTCTCCGTAACAGCACACGCTGCAGGGCCGCTTTGGTTTGCATCTCGGGGCAATGCTGCGGGGCTTGTCCAGCCTCACCGGGCTCTCCTTGGGGCTGCAGCCCTGCGTCTGTGCTCCTGCCAGCAAGCCAGGAGGAAGAATTCCTCTTTCCGATATTGTTTGCCAGCTTTTCTTTTACTTTGATGGGAGATGTTCCTAACAAAAATCAGAAAATGGAGCTTGAGCACTTCTTTTTTGCTCAATTTTTAAGAGATCCTTCAACACAGAGCACCGAAGGGCAACGCACGGCCAGCTCTGCGCGTCCCCTGGGCACTGCAGTTCAGAGCAGCCAGTCTGTCCAAAGGGACACTAAAAACTGAAGGCTCTAATTAGCGATAAATTAATATGTTACCCTCTTAATCCTAGAAGACTTTACCAGCCCAGGACAATAAGTGGAGAGAAAGGTGTTGAAATACAGCGAAAGTAAAAGCCTGCAAGAGATGAGAGACCTACACCCCTCCCTTTTCTACCTGTTTTAGGCATTTTTGGAGCCAGCTGACTCCCGTCCCTGCCTTTCCAAGGGCTGCACGTACGCGGGTCAGGATGCTGCTGGTTTATAACCTGGGCACTGTTGCGTCCACTACATGTGTTAAGGAGCCCTATTTATATGAGCGGGTCCGAGCACCCCGGTTCAGACCTGTGTTTGCCCCCACATCACTCAAGGACCAGAGGAGAGTCCGACCTCGGTGACATTTTTGGGCAGAGGTTTCAGAATGGCCCAGGGACATAATCTGCAAGAACAAGCAAAAGAGGGTCTTGAAGGGTGAAAATTAATTTCTGCCACGTTGCACCAGCAATCAGATTTGTTTCAAGATAAATGTGTCTCCTAACGGTGCTGCTCAGCTCCCCTCCATCATTGGGGGGACAGCAGGTGGAAGAAGGATTAATTGCACATCGACATGGGTGTATCACCACGTTCTGCAGAGGAACTGGGGATGTACCAGGATTTTCCCAGGTCTGGCTCTGCTGAGTTCCCATCTCCATCCCACCTGCAGGACCCCAACTATTTTTGCCCAGATGCCTGTGCCATAGATCTCCCCCTTCCCGAGGAGTTGGACGTGAAGGTCCATGCTTGCCTTCACTTCTCTTCTCCCATGGCGTAAATCAGGACTGGGGGCTGGAGCCGAGTGAAGGTGGGGAGGGCGGCAGAGCCCTGACAGATGCAGGAGTTATTACACTGCTCTGCACTTCATCTTGCGAGCTTTGCCTCCATATATGGGGTGTGATGGGGGCTGAGCCATGAAGGAAAGCGTTTTGGCAAACTTTAGCTTCTCCTTCTTTGTGATCCACCTGGGTTTACATTCCTCCGGGGCTGCTCAGCAAAGCCCTGTGCTTCATAGCCCTGATTTCTGCACAAAACCAGGGTGGTACGGAGCCCTGGAAGCCCCCGTGAAAGTTGGAAGGTATCCTGGGGAGCCCCAGCTCAGCTGCAGTGGGACAGTTTCCCAGGGATTGTGTCTGTTGGGGAGACTTTCCCCAGGTGGCTGCAACAAGAATGGCTCATTTCCCTAAACCGAAGGGGAAAAAAATGTTGTTTTGTTCCCATGAAAAAAAACACCAACCTACCAGTGAGACACGGCTGTGGGAGCAGGCAGCGCTCCTGTCACAGAAGCCCACTCACATTGTCCAGGAAGCGGCTGAGGCCAGGTTTCCTGCTGGCTTCTCCATGGATGTAAAGGAGGATGCTCCGTTCCTCCAGCCAAAGCTGGAGCATGAACACGCTCCAGGTGCAGATACCAACCATCAACATGCTTGGATGACTTCCGGGCACCCCCTGCCCAGGGCGGTCCCATCTCCAGGATGGATACTGCAGGGATGGATGGCCAGTGTTTGCTCTCATCACCACCATCAAATACCTCAGGGGTTTCAGACCCCGTGGACCAGGAAAGGCAGCTCACACTGCAGCCATTTCTTCCTACTGCCAAAACAATTTAAAGAAAATCAAGATCCCCCACGTGAGATATAACCCGGCATATGCGTTGCAGGACAAGCATTTAAAGAAATGGCTCTGGGATCATTATTTGCACTCCCTGGCCATTGCTGCATCACACTGGTGTGTTTTGGGTGCTTCCAACGCAACGTGACACCAAACTCTCAGCAGAGGCTGTCCCGGAGCTGTACCTGGTAGCATTGCCATCCCACGTTAGCTGATGCTGCCTCCAGGACTCATGTCCCGTTATGGAGATAAGGGCACCCACAGAGAGAAGCCCAGCACCCATGCGGAGAGCTCTTTACGAGCACAATTCTGACTTTTGAATGCAGCACTGTGCTGCAAACAGTTACCCCTGAAAAGCCCAGGGGCTGCAAGCGATGTTCATCACCAGCCTCATTATTGCACTGATTTATTCGAGCCGCTGCATGGTACCAGCTCCTACAGATTGCTGCGCTGAGTGCATTTTTTTTGGAGGGACAAGCCAGTTGTCCCCATCACAAGGCATGCAAGTAGCTGTCTCTTTCGGTCATACCCTACACAGCAGAATTTGCCCCAAAATCACTCCTGAAACTTAGAAAATATGCTTTTATATGAACCATAAAATGTGTTATTAGACTACGCACTCTGGAAGCACTGATCCTTCAATCCTGAGTGTCGGCAGTCCATAGATAGGGTAAAACTGGGCTCCTGATGGGAGAGCACAGTGATGGGAACCCAGCATCCTTCAAAAGCAAAATTGCCAAATCCCTGTCTCAGATGAGAATAACTTATTCCTGCTCCTACGTGTGGCACAGATGCACCTTGACTTCCACTGGCCTATGTACCTACACATGTCTTGACCATATATAATATATATAGTGTACATTTATATAACATATGTCAAAGCATACATTTAGCTTTTTATTTAGGTGTTTTTGATTTATTCCCAGATCCCTGTATTCCCTACACTGAGACAAATCTTGCTACCGAGGGGAAAGCCAGAATTTTCCCAGCTTCCCCCAAAAAACCAAATCACATGCACACTGTTGTATGCTCAGATAAAATATAAAAACAGTTCCAAGCAAACAAAAATGTCTATTCAAATTCCGCAAAAGCGGTGACCCCTCTTGGCACCAGGGGCCGAGGCAGGAGCGGCACAGCCCAGAGACTGCCCTGCCCAGCACCACTGTTGCTTTGCATGGTCCAGCCCTTACACACCAGAGGGTAAAAAAATACATGAAATGTTCTAGAATGTCCTTAATTTCTAATGTTTCTTTAAAAACAGCCCACCAACCTGACTCGTACGGCACGGTTCATACGTCTTGACTCAATGCCAGCATTTGCAGGGTTCTGATTTTGCTAGAAGTACTTTACCCTGAAAAGAAGGAGCCTTTTCTACCCTCCTCCTGGAGCATCAGCTTATTGCTGGAGTCCTCCGAGGACACCATTCCCCATCCTCAGGTACACCCTGCAGCATTGAAACCATGGCATACAACCACCCCATTATCCCCCAGTCCCAAAGCCGCAAAGCGGCCGGGAAGGGCGAGGGCCAGGAGAGGGGCTGCAGCACCGTCCTCTTTGCTCCCCTTTCTCCCATCAGTGCCTAAACCTCAATGAATTACCAGCAAAACCAAATAAAAAAAGAAATATAAAAATCAGGTTGCATGAGCAAACACCAACCACCACTCATATCTGATGTGGATGTCGCCAAGAGGAAACTTGCTTGGGTTTGCAAAAGCTGTGGGAGAGGGAACTGGCCTAAAGCTGCAATATTTATACAGTCTTGTTCATATATCCTCTGCTGAAACCAGACCAAGCCTAAGGGGATTTTCTTGGCAGACCCTGTATTGCAAATGGCAGATTTATTGGCGCGGAGTGAAGCAATCCCAGGCTATCAGTGCCTGCACAGTATCTCCAGCGTGAATTGAAAACAAAGATTTGATTGTCTCTGTTTATCTGAAATGATTTATAAAACAGTTCTATGCTTGGAGCTGGGGGAAGAAAAACATTTGTGTTCTTATCTGAGATTTCTCTTTTTTTTTCCCTTTTTTTTTTTTTTTTTAAGGAAAAAATTGTCACTTGGTTGAATTGAGTATTAAGACAGCGCTGGCTCTCATCCCCTGTCCCCGTGCCCACAGGTAGGGCCGTGGTGGGGAGTCCCCAGCCTGGGCACGCTCCGTGCCCGGCATCTCCATCTGGCTCATGTTTGCCGATGTCAAACCAACTCGGATCCAGAACCTGCTGCAATTAATGAGAAGTTTGCTAATGAGCTCGTTACACTGCAGAGCACGGCCCTGGCGCAGAAGCGTGTGCACCCAGGCAGGTGGGAGGATGGGGTTATGCACGAGGGATGTGGATGCATTTTGCAAAATGGAAATGCCCTCTGCTTTTTCTCACTAAAATCAGGGATTAGATGCAAGTGCGATCCCGGCGCAGTCCCGCTGCCAGCCGAGCGTTGCTTTGGGGTCTCAGCCCCAGCAGCTGCTCCAGCGTGGCTTTGGGGGGTCTCGGCACACCTGGGTGGCTTTGGCAAACAATAGTCTATGAGCCAAAGGCTGGAAAACCCAGCAGGAAAGGAAATTACAGCATTCATGCCAAGGAGGGTTAAAATAACTTGCTAGCAGCAAACATCCTGGAGCCCCTGCACGTGGAAGAACATGCAATTGTCCGTAAGGGGAATTGTTCTCAGGTTGGTATCAATGAAGCTGGTGCCCGCAACGGGCTCACCTTGGCCAGGCTCCTGCCGGTGCCAGCGGGAACGCGCCCGGGAGGCACTAAATACCTAAAGGAGCTGGCAAGGGCTGGAGGTAAATTATTAACAAGCAGCCGATAACGTTCATTCTCAGCTGGGAGGGGACTGCTGTTTGTTTGTTTTCCCTGAGCACAGGTTAGTGAGAATATTTATTAGTTTGTTTCTTTATGGTACACAAACCTTAGCACCCTAACGTGTCTGATGGGCAGCCGGCAGCCCCGGGAACCTCACTGCAGCATCGCTGGTCCTACAGCCGTACCTCCTGCACGGGCTGCCCTCCCTGTTTCTGCACCATCTCCACACCACCTTACCATTGGGTTTACACTTGAAAAAGCAGATGACAGAGGTTAATTAGGTAATGGGCTATTAGTGCTAGACAAGCTGTTGAGGAATGTGGATGGAAGCCCCACCATGCAGCCCCAGGGCTTTGCATGGGGCCATGAGTTCAGGTGAGACCTGGGAAGGTTTGCCGAAGGGAAGGGTGATGGAAATGTTGTCTGTGCTGCACCATAGCCTCCCTGTGTCCTCCCAGTGTCAAACCCTGTGGCTTCACAACGGTGTTCCTCAGCCTTCCTGAGACAAGTGCAATTCCCAGGAGTTGACCTGCAGCTTCCCAGCTCTCCCTGTCTGGATCTGGGCTCAAAAACAGGATTTAATGCACTGGCCCAGTTTAACATCACTGCAAAAAAAAGGTCTCTCTGCAGCAGACTTTCTCGCAGGGTGCACCTAACAGATTTACACCTGTTAATCCCACACCCATCCCCTTGCCTTGGCACTAGGCATGTCCTTCAAAACTGCTCTTTATTGTCCTCACAGAGCTTCAAAAGCAAATCACAACATTTTACCGCATCTCCAGAATGGCTGAGGAGCAGCCAGCGTTGCCCTGGGCAGGCGGGAGCCGCAGCGGGCAGGCCAGACCCTTCTGCAAGGGACATGCATCTTCTTCCCTGGCTCCCATGGGTCATCAGGGCTGCCTGGCATCGTCACAGCCCCCGGCCCAGGCAGGCAGGGATGGTCGGAATGTGTTTCCTTCCTTCAGTGAGCAGCTCTTTGCCTGGGGAAGGGATGATTATTCTCCTCCCTCCCTCCCTTCCTTCCTTCCTTCCTTCCTTCCTTCCTTCC
>VZSZ01010347.1:355938-368456 GCA_013398815.1 Ibidorhyncha struthersii
TTGAGGTGCTGGAGTGTGTCCAGAGAAGGGCAACGAAGCTGGTGAGGGGTCTGGGGAACAAGTCTGATGAGGAGCAGCTGAGGGAACTGGGGGTGTTGAGCCTGGAGAAAAGGAGGCTGAGGGGAGACCTCGCTCCCTACAGCTCCCCGAAGAGTGTAGCGAGGGGGGTGTTGGTCTCTTCTCCCAAGGAGCAGGTGATAGGACAAGAGGAAACGGCCTCAAGTTGCGCCAGGGGAGGTTTAGGATGGATATTATGAAAAGTTTCTTCACCAGAGGGGTTATCAAGCACTGGCACAGGCTGCCCAGGGAAGGGGTGGAGTCGCCATCCCGGGAGGGGTTTAAAAGACAGGTAGACGTGGTGCTGAGGGAAGTGGGTTAGCAGTGGGTTTGGCAGTGTTGGGTTAATGGTTGGACTCGATAATCTTTAAGGTCTTTTCCAGACCCAATGATTCCATGGTTCTGTAAGCTCGATGTTCTCTTTGGTGCAATTTTGCATGATGAAAACCATTAACAGAAACACGGGGAAGTTTCTGAATTCAGTGAGGAAGAGCGGCTGTTTTGCAGCAGCGTCCTGGCCGGCCGCTGAAGCTTCACATAACGCCGTGCTCGCTCCAGCAAGATTTAGCTAATGGAAGGCTGAAGCCTCATTCCAGCAGGGTTTGCTTGGGTTTTTTTTTTGGGGGGGGGTGGTGTAGCAAAACAATGTGAAATGTGTTGGTGGATGGAGGTTTATTTGTTTTTAAGGTGGTACCAGGTTTGAACCTGTCATTCTTTTCCAGCTAATGAAAGGTGAGAAATACCATGTGTTTCTTCATAAAAGCAATGCATTTGCCAGAAATTGAATAAATCCCATTAAAAGCACAGATGTGAATAGGCTGCGTGTGTAGAGCCCTTTGTGCTGCGTTTGCTCAGGCGCTTATTTTTGTACTTTTTCCAGTCCCATGCTACTTCTACCTTTAAAATACCCTTCCCAAAAGCCTCCTTCTGCCCACCCCACAGAAAGCAGACGCTTTCTCTGCATTCATTAGCACCATGTCAGTTCTGAAAATGAATTACCAGTGAAAATTATCTACCCTGCTGCACTGTAGCCTCATTCGATTACACCCAAGCATCGTTTTGTTGCCTTATGAGCAAAGTCCATTTTCCCGATTGATCCTGAGTAATAACTTCCTTTTTGGATATATTTCTTTCTGAAAAAGAACTTTGGCACTCGGCCCCCAGCCCTCCCTGGCATGGTCTTGAGGCAGGGACAAGTGATGTCCTCAGCCCATCCTCGTGCTGCCGAGGCTTGAGGGAAATCTCATGGGTAGGGTAAAGCTACTCCGAACATGTCCCCAGCATCCTATAACAATTGATGTTTGGTGCAGAAAAATGCAGGAAAAGAAGGTCAGGAATGGTTCAAATAAAAACATCACCGAAAACACGAGGTACTTAAAAACCACATTTGCTTTCAGACCATATTCACTCATCATAAAATCTTGGTTTCTGAAGTGGGCCAGTTTTTTAATGAAAAACAGCCAAAATGCCAAAGCCCTGGAAATGTGGGAATCACGAGGTGGTGCAGAGCAGTGTCAAGGGAGAGCGGTGAAAGAGAACTCTGACTTCAACATTGGTGAAACCCTCCACATGCTTCAAACCCAAATAAGTGGGTGCAGGTGGCCCCTTTCCATGCTCCTGCAAGGGAATCACACACACACCCCCAAGCACAGCTCTTACCCTCTGCTTGTGCTCCTGCTCAGGGATGCTCCGGAGCACCCCCCTAAAATACACACAGAGTCATACTTGCAGATAAATGACCTGAAATAGGATGTTTATCCCCACATAACCACTTGAGCACCTCACAATGTCCTTTGTGTCACTGGTACCTGTCCACCATGGCCATCTCCATCGTCTCCACCTAGGTCAACGGTTCTCATTATCCGGCAGGGGACATCACCGCTGATGCTCCTGGGCAGTCCCTGCCGCTCTCCCTACCTGCCTTGTCCACAGCTGGGTTATTTAAGTTATGCTCAGCCACCTGGAGAGGGGATTTTGTATCCTTCTGTGTTCTGGAGAGCGTGCCCCCAGGACATCAGCGCTGGGGAATTAGTCTAATGCAGTCTTCCATACTCGGCGCTGAAGTCAGCTGCTACAATTAATTAGCTGTGTTGCTTAATCCTACTCTAAGTCCCTAATGATTCAGTGCTTCATTGGAAATCTAGTAAGGTCCCCTGTTGCTGCTCAGCCCCAACTGCAGCGCAGATAAAAGCAGAGAAGAAATGCAAGTGCAGCACGGACCGAGGATGCGTGTGATCTGCTTGCTGGAGGGAGCCTGTGTTTCCCAAATTCCCATAAAACAGGTTATAAAACATGGTGCCAGCCTTCAGAGCATTTCTGGCCATGAGGAGCTACTGACCAGGAGGTTTTGGCTAACCCTTGCAAGGCAGGAGGGTGAGGATGCTGCTTCTCACTGCCGGTGCAGTCACTGGTATTTAAGGCGACCTGCTATTTTGTCACAGGGCTCAGCAAAATAAATGCTGTAACATGAAAGTACGTTTCCCAACCCATGGAAAAAATCCTTTCCCAACATTTCTGTTTTATAGGTGCGGCTTTATAGAGCTATAATTTAATTTAACTTTTCTTCTTCTTTTATTTGCGTGGCTATTGTGTTGTTTTATTGTGGGGTTATTTTCCAAGTGCGTTAAATTCTAGCTGGCTGCCCAGGGGTTTACTCCTATTTCTGTTGCCTACAGTGGCTCTGCCCTGAGGAAAGCTTTCCTGTATAAACAAGGATTTGCAGGATCTCACACGGGTGAACACGCCTGAATTTGGCATCTCCTGGTATTTACGTTCCTGCAACCCTTGCTCTGCTTTTCAAATCCCTCATGGAGGGGCCATGCCCAGCGATACACTCTCAGAAAGCCTCGAGCCAGCATAAGCCCTTAATCAGGCCTTTACTTGGCAGCACCGATTTCATCGGTATTTACTGGATTTGTTGCACTGCAAATGCATGGTTTAAAGAAGCTGGAGCTGCCCAAGGCTCCTGATGGGGGAACGCCTGTTACCCCCTGCACGGCATCCAGAGGCGAGATGATACCAGGCTGCGTAGGACCCATACCATGCTGGGAACCAGCTGCTTAAATACGTGCGTTTCATCATAATAAGAATATGCCAAGCTTCCTTTCCTTACTGGAAATGAAGAGCCCCAAAGTAGGTCCCAAGAGCAGCAGTAGGAGAAGATGGATCGTGATGTCCTGTGAGCCCGGGTCTGTGCCCGTGCTGGTGCAGAGCGTCAGCAGATGCTGAGCAGCTTGAGATGCAGCCATCGCATCAAGAAACCGTTGTGGGCAAAGAAAAGAGAAGGTTATAATCATAAAAGTGAGCAGAGGCTGGTAACTCTGCTTGGAAAACATCATTTAAATCCGCCCTCACCTCCGTGCTAAAATCAGCATTTTGAAAACAGAGATCATGTCCTCCAAACTGTTTCTCCCGGAGACATCCTCCTCCCAGCATGTCGTTTCTGAAGCCAGAGCATCCCGCGGGCGAGGAGGGACCTCTCATAACCCGCACTACATCACCATCGCTGCTATTTGCAGTGCCTTAGAGGCGGCGAACGCTTCCAGCGGGGGGTTGATTGGACACTTAATGCTTGCGAAAGCACACCCCTACTCCAGGGCACTTCTGCAAACCTCCTCAGCATCTTCCAGGCTAAGCGTCACCTGCGGGTGGGAGCCGTGTTATTACCGAGCTGCGCTTAACCCCAACCCCGGCGTAACCGAAGATGAAATACCAACATATGCACTGTATTAATGATGTCAGCTCAGTCTCAGGTCACACTTAACCAGATTTTAATATGGAGATGGGTCACAAAGTCTCTCTGACCTGAGGCTAAGAGAGATGAAATGAGATTTTTTTTCTTTTTTTTTTTTTTTTATGTAGTATTTGCTTAGCTGCGAAGCTGAGCTGCCAACAGCCCAAACCCGCTGGCGGGGCCGAGCGTGGGTAAAACCATAGTTATTAGAGTGACTTCACTTTTATTAATGGCTAAGAAACATCTTCATGAGCCCTGTGCCTTGTACAAGACAGGTTATATCACGGAAGCACAAACAAGTATGAAAAGTTGAAAGTGTTGCCCAGCTCTCCCAGCCTCCCTCAGCACCTGAACACATTTCCTGCATTCGGGTGGGTATTTGTGCACATATTTTTGTAATTCATGGGATTTTTTTCAGCCTTGGCTTTGCTATTGCACTTCTCTGAGGAGCAGCTTGAGCTGCTTGAATTTCATGAGATGATGCTGAGCCCCGGGAAAGCCGGCACGGGAAGATGCCTCGGCCCCGGGGAGCCTGTGCTCCCAGCTGGACCTGCCACAATGTTTTTTCCTACAAATGGCTTTCTACAAATGGCTAAACTGTTGAAAATGCAACAAATTCCAAAATCCTTCCCATATGTTTGGGGTTGGTTGTACCACAACTCTTATTTCATCCTTACTACGACTTTATTAACTATCCTGCTTAATTACCCCTCAGCGAGGGTGGTTTTCTGAGCTCTCCAGAGGAGAGAAAAGCATCAGGAATGGCCAGCAGCTCTTTCCAGCTGGGCACTTTGCCTGGTTCCAGATGTGTAAGTAAAAGAAACGCTGATGACAACGTGCTGTCCCAGCGCAGAGGAAATGAAATGCACGGCCCATTTCCGAAACCCTGCCCCAGCCCTTCCATCATCCAGCACCAAAATCGATGTTTGCATTTTTAAGCCTTGCTTAATTTTAAAGATTATGGGTTGGATAAAAGGCGGAAAACTTTGTGGTGTCCTTTGAAGTTGATTTATTTTAACGTGATACCTACAAGCACTCGCTACCTCCTTGCACATCATGAAAAAAGCATGGCAGGGCCAACGATGCTAAACCAGTGCCACGCACGTGGAGGTAATTCCTCAGGTTTAACCCACTCGTGATGGTGAAATGTTCCTGCAGAAGCATGGGCAGAGGAGCAAACTGCCAGGTATTTGTAGAGGAGGTGAAATCCACGCCACGCCAGCTGGGCCCCAGCTATCAAATCCCACACGTGCAGCCAGCAATAGGAAGCAGAAACACAAAAATTTGCGGGAAACCATCTTAAAAATCATTAGTCCTGCCCATAAATGTCAAGAACGAAAGACAGAGGAAAGCAGGCGGGTAGGCGGAGGCAAAGAATGTGGCAGGCACCAGCCCCTAAGGGGGGTCACTGTAGAGAAGGGGAGAGGGATGCCTGGTACCCAGCATCGCTGGGAGCGAGGGATGATGGAGAAGCACATCACAGGGGAAGGAGCATCTGCAACCCAGAGCACCTGCAAGCCTTAAATTAGGACCAGTGCCTTCTTTGTGCAGGTTTAGGGAATCCTCACAAACCCCTTTAAATTCTTACCCTTTGCCAGGAGATTAAATCCCTTTGTTCCACCCCAACTGTCTGGAAACCTCTGTGTTGGGTTTTTATTATGACCACCACCAAAATTTATACCCCACTTAAAATGCCACAGTGAATTTGAGTAGTGTGGACTCAAACTGACCTGCAAGACATGGGGGAAGAGGGGTGTGAGTTAGGGCAAAATCTTGCACATGTATTTTTTTATAGTGCTTCTTGCAGCGAGGGAAAAAAGCTTTGAATATGAGATGTGTTGTAAACAAAGAAGACTTTTTGGTTTTGGTGGGAATGGGAGGTTGGGCAGAACATGTGGAAATCAGAGCGCGCTGCCCTGACACATCATTATGAGTGCTCCCTGCAGATAATGCCCTGCGTGGGGCTTTCTTCTCCACCTCATCTGGAAACTCATGGTGAGGAATTCAAACACTGGGGTTTCAAGGAAGAAGTTTCCTTCTCCTGCCCGTGCTTCCCTGGCCAGCAATGGGGATGGCGGTGCTTCCGTGGGGAGCCCCGACTGGCGAGATGGGAGGTGGCGGGTACCGGCGCTGCTGGAGGATGCTGCCCTGTAGCGGGGCTTTAAAACGAGATGAGAAATCAGTGGCAAGGAGAAAGGACGGGCACTGCCTGCATCCAAGGGAAGAGGGAAGTCCACTGGCTCCGTGTGCTCCAGCCACGACACACAAGTGTGTGATCCCACTGTTGCCATGGTTATCTCTCCAAAATTATTGGCGAGCCGGGCAATTAGGCTACCACAATGCATCTAATTGCTTGTATATTAACCAGCACGCTTTCCCCACTTTTCCAGTGGGGATTTCCCCCGGCAGTGCCGAGGCGCAGCCGTTTCCCCGCACCCTGCACCTTCCCCACCACCAGCTTTCGACAGCCCCCTCCCTGCAAGGAGCCTCCCAGGATAAATTGCTTAACTCCAGGTGACAGATGCTGCAATAAACCCTCTCCTAATTAGCTGATATCAGAACCCGCTCATTCATAAAATGTTGATATTACCAGCAGGACAAATGTGCTTCCTTTAATCACAATGTATTATATTATGGGCTCAGAGCCAGCTTTTAATAGCTGCAGACTGGGACGACACTTGATCTCGCCGATGAAATCCTCCCCGGTGCACCTGAGGATGCTCAGGGTGACGCTGGTGGCACCGCAGGGGTGATGACCTGTGCTGTGCAAGTACCAGGGGCAAAGCAGCACGGCACCAAAATCCCGCAGCCCACCACGACCTCCGCAGACCCCCAAATCAGGGATGGAGGTAGCACTTTCCCACCTGCTAAGAATTTTATCCCCAGCACTGAAAATAGTGCTGGGGCCAAAAATGCCATTCCCAAGCTCAGCACCGGGTACCCACAGGGTTAAAGCAGCCTGAACGCCTCTTTGGAGCACTGGCAGGGAGGGATTTGAAGTGGAGCAGGGGGAGGATGTGAAAAGAGTTGGAGTTTCCACCTTCTCACATCATGCATGAGAGAAGAGAAAAGAACATCTTTTCTTAAAGCCTCATTTCATTGTGATTTTAATGAGCATTTCAGGTCAATTCCTTTTCTGCCTTTGAGCCATCTCTCTCGCTGTACAGTTGTTAGGGTACAAAATATTCAAGTCAGCTAATTTGAAATGAATTTCGGGATTTTTACATATTTCTCTAAAGAAGACTTTCATGATCAGAGTTTAACATCCATTTCAAATAGATGGGACTTCTGTGACTTCTGGCTGTTTTTCCTGCTGGCACAATACCTCCAGATTTCACCCTGGCACATTAAAAAGGCTCGTGACACCACATAAAATACAAGCTATTACTAGCAAAGGCACCTATTCAGGTCATAAATGCATTAAAAAATAAAATTATTCTAACAAAATTTAACACTAAAATTCCCAAGCTATTAGAAAACCTCTGTGCAGTTACCTTCCTTCTCGCATCTCCCTCCTGTATAGGGTGGGGGCACCCAGAGAGGAGCTACCCAGGTAAATGTTGTTCTTTTTTTAATGGGGAAATTTGCTGCAGGGTATCTGTATGTTCGGGAACGTTTTTGATGACTGTTTTCCCACCGTGGAGTTTGGGGTGCTGGGAGCAGAGGGGGGAACCGGGGCTGCCTGCCCAGCTCAGTGTCCTGCTTTGTCCTTGCAGCAGCAGCATCCAGCGGCAAAGCCATAGCACAGGGGCAAGGAGCAGCTCAAAAATATCTGCTTGAGCTGGTTCCATTCACAGTAATAGAGAAAAAAAATAGAACGTATGATCTGAGGCTTATTTATGGGTGGAAAAGGAGTTTTTGGGGTGCGTTGCTTTAAGGGAAGGGTAATTCCCCCGGTAAATGGTGAGCGGAGATGCAGCTGGGCACTGGGATGCACTGGGGGGGACCAGGAAAAGCAAGAGAAGTGCTGCCCTGCTGGATAATTCACGGATGCCCCAGGAGAAATGGGGCTTGCATAGCTGGCAAGCCCTGCCCTGCCTGCCCTGCCTGCCCTTCTCTGCCCAACCGGGGATGCTCTGCTGCATTTGGAGCCCCAGTTTGCCTCACCGAGGGGTTCCCCCGCTTCGATTGCCCCCAGCCCCATGGATTAAAATATCCCCAAGAGTGAAAGCTCCAGGTTGTAAGTGAACAGCCGGACGACAGTAAGGTATTTCTTCTGGTTGTTGGCTCTGTAGTGCCAATCTGCTCCTTTAGCGGACAGGATAATGAGGGTAATGGCTGCATTCCTCGTCAGGGCTAGCACCAATTACCAGCTGGCTTTTTAATATTACAATGGTCATTGTTGTTGCTGTTATTGCTCACAAGCATTTGCATGTCGTGTCTGCATCCCTCACCAGCCCACGTGAAGGATAAGTAATTTGGCACACGAAAAAGGGTGCACTTCGGATGGAGAAAAGCTCCAAATCCCTGTGGCCAATTCCACCTGACTGCTTCATCTGGGGTCTTACAAGCCTGAATATGGATAATGCCAAAATAAATGTTATTACTGTTCTATGTTGGCTTTGTGGTTTAGCAAGATTTGGGGAAAAAAAGAAATCACTTCCATGATCTAATCCATGGGTTGGCTGATGGACTGATTGATGGCATTGGCTGTGCTGCACCCTGTTTGGTTCTCAGGCCAGGAAAACAACGTTATAAAACCCTTCCTCTCCAATGGGGATGGATTTAACATGATTTCTGGACCGTCCTGTTATCACTGAGCTCCATGCGAGGAGGTGGGATGCATTCAGCCCGCACCACACTTTGCAAAGGCAACAACGCATTGATGGACCATGCAGTCTGACACCGCTTGCTTTGGGAGATGCCTTGTCTTCAAAACTCAGTAAAAATAAGCCAGGGGATGTGCAAAGGAAGCAGATTTAATGTAGGTACTGACGCTCCTAAAAGCATTGGCACAGAGGCATGAAAAGAGGGGTGTAGTGCCCAGTTTTTGGGCTTGAAGGACATGTGCACCTGGAATTCAGCAGCACCGACACAGGAGAGGGTGGAAACGATGGGGCCGGGACAGGACATGGCAGCCGGTTCCTCAACATCCCCATTTTCAGCTGTCACGTAGCAAGAGGTGATACCCGGCAATGCAAACCCAGCATCCGCAAGGCAGCGGATGGGGAGGAAACCTGGTGGAGTGACCAGAAAACCAATGTATTTTCCTTCCTGGCAACATTTGCTTCATGACAGCAGGAGGAAACATGTAGGACCAGCAGGTATGGGCTTTGTTTTCTCCTTTCCTGCAGTAGGGTCTGGATTTCAGCTACGCAAAGCATTTAAATTGTTTGTTTCCCACCCTCAGCGGGGTCTCCATTAAAAATAACAGCAGCCCGGTATTTTCATTTCAAGCCGACATCGCGTCGCTGGGTTGGCACCAGGGGTTTCGCTGTCCAGATGTGATGTTTCTCCCCCGGCTCCTCAGCATCACTCCCAGAGCCACAGTGTATGGGGACAGACGCACAGCTGGATGCTCCTGGGGGTGCAGCATCCCCTGGCCATGGTCCCAGGTTTGGGGGGGGATAAAGCAGCCAGTGGGTGCCGTGGGTGCTGCCGTGGCGGGCGGCGGGCGAGAAGGCACATTGCAGCGCGTGACCTGCCACCATGCTTTGTGTGCAGTTAGGAGGAATTGGAAAGTGATCTGGTTTCCCAAACGAAAACCTGCTCCTAATTAGAGGTAAATGTGTATCCTGGTAACGCTGAATTTTAAGCACCGTTTTCAAATGTTTATTGATTAATTATTATTATGGGGAAACACGAGCTCCCATATATAAATCTTTTGACAGGAGCTGTCCATCAAAAATAATGATCCTTTTAAAACTCATGAATAAATAATAATGCAAATCTATTTTACACAAAATACATACAGCTTTCCATCCCAGCCGCTGGAATGAAATATAGTTATTTAAAATAATGACTCTACAATGCTTCGATAATGAGCTATTACACATTTAATACACATGACATTTTTTTTCTGGCCTCTGGATTATTACTTTTTCAAATTAAAACATTTCATTCCTTCAGATTCTTCTATCCTAAATGTTTCGCCTATGACATTTTTTCCAGGAGGTTAAGGAGAAGATGGCTTCATTTGCCACGGAGTCATATCATAACGGGCACGGTAATATCGAGCTTCATTAACATTGACCTTGTGCTTTGTGCCGGTGGCACTTGGGTCACACATCCCCAATGGACCCCCAGATGAGCTGTGGCACCTGCAAAGCCCCCAGGACTGAGAAAAAATTGCTAAGAAATGTTATTTTTGGGCCATTTCAAACATACATTTTGCTGCAAAGTGCTGAGTCAGCCCTTCTGCTCAGACCCAAGGTCTGTAGGAGGTGGAAGTCTGGCATCCGTGGGCATCTTGGCTCGAGAAGTAATCAACCGGACCCCCTCCAAAAAAGCTGAATTTTATTAGTGTTCAAAGAAGTTATCTATGGGTCATGAATTACTCTTGGAGGAGTATGTTTTGCTGCCAGTGTTCAGCGAGGAACCTGGGTAGCAATAGATACTCTTTAAGGATGTTCTTTTGGCTTTTACTTAATTATAAAATAAAAATACCTCTGGCAGGGATCTGTGGCAGTTCATATAAATCTTTGGATATTTTAAAATTATATATTGAAGGCTGAATTTGATGCTTGCGGGTCTGTACCTCCGAAGCAGCTGGAGAGGATGGGGCTGGTAACACCACGGCTGGGAGGTTCCTCCTCTTTCCCCACTGCATTGTCCTGGCATCCTCCAGCTGCCCAGATCCCAGCATCACTCCCAGGGCTGTCTGCCACACTCCTGCCCAGGGGAAACAGTATGAACTATTTTTTCCTTTGGAATCACAGTCAGTGAGAGGACAACGCAATGCTTTCTCTGGTCCTTCACGTGCTCCCACCACCTTTGATGGGACGGCTCATTGCTGCGGTGCGCGGCAAGGGAGGCAGCACAGGATGGATATGAATGGTGGGGGTTGGGTCTTGCTTATTGACCAGAAAAAGTGCTGTCAACCATAATTAGAATAAAAATTGAGACACAATCGAGAAAAAATGGGATCTGATAGATGGATATCAGATGTCGTAAGTTGAACATGGTATTGTCCTGAGCTGAGTATTTAAAGGAGGTGCAGCAGCTGATCCAGCACCTCTTGGTGACCAAGAAAATGGGATGCAGGGAACCATCTAATGACAAGGAAGACATGTGGAGGGGAGGGCAGGTTTGACAGGGCTAAGAACAGGCTCTCATCCTGGTCTCAGCCCTTTGCCATCCCAGCGGCTGGCGCTCTCGCACAACTCCACCGTGCCCTCAAGGATGCAGATGATGCTATTGCTTGTCAAGGCGCCTGTGTCTCTTTCTCACATCAGTGATGTCCATCTCAGCCCACCTCTCAAACTGGACATGAACTGGGAGCAGGTTCCCAATCTGGCAGGCAAATTTCCCCAGCAGCAAGTTCCCATGAGCTAATAAATATGAGATACACGTTTAAGGGTGGAAGATACGCACACAAGGATGGGGAAGGGAAACAATTTTAATAAAGGTGGGCTCAATATGTATTTTTCTCATATTTTCAGTTGTGGGTAGAAAATAGAAATGGGCCTCTCTGCTGTTCCTGTGGCTCTAATATTAAAGGTAATGTCCTCAGATTTCTCTTCCACTAGAGTAATTTGGAATAATCTGAAATATATTTTTGGAGATGACTGTTAACATCTGCAATTCTCCTCGTGGCTTTCAAGTGAGCAGTAAGTGTACCTAATGTCAGGGAAAGAAATCACATCTGAAACAGCAGCAGTAAAGCCATTTGGAAAATAACTCAGGAGAACAATTTGTGTAGACAATTTCTTTCTATTTTTTTCCCCCAATTTTTCAATAGGAGCCTATTCAAAAATGTTATTACATGGAATTCAAACACAGGCTTCAACCATAAGAAATTCTCCCAGCGGAAATGTAAGAAGGCCATAATCAAGAAATTCACTGTACATTGGGAAGAGGGTTGCAGTTTTTTCCTGTTTTTTTTTTGCTGTTTGATATTTGCAGAAGTGTTCCTGGCTGGGCGATAGCGGGGCAGCAGCTCTCCCCCAACCCTGAGTGTCCCAGCAGTGCAGCACTACACGATGCTAAAGCCGCAGTTGCACACTTGCACCTCCAAATACCCATAAGAGCAACTCAGTTTACATACATAAGAAGATGGAAGAAGACGCAGAATTATTTCAAGATTGAGAACTGGAGAGATTTGCAATTAAAAAAGGGGGAAAAAAAAGAGAGAAAAGCCAACAGAGACGTTCTGTGACCAGACTATGGCTTATTTTTCAGATCTCTGCTCATTAAGGAGTGACTCTGTGTGTAAGTATGTGTTTAAGCTTTGCTCTTAGCTCCCTCTGTACAAAATAACAACCCTTTCAAGCCGAGAGAGGGAATCCTCTGAAGAGAAAATCAAAGGTAGTTCCCCAGTGAGCGCCATGTCCGTAGGCACCAGCTGCGGGAGCCCCTGGTACCACCAAAACCCTCCTCCTGCCCCTGGGTTCCATTCCCTGGGTGAATGCCTGCGCAGAGAGAAGGGGGTTGGTGAGACCCCAGCCCCTGTGTGGGCTGGAGACGGGCCGCGGGGAGTGGGCTGGCAGTCGGCCTGGGGGAGGCGGAAAGAGCCCCCTTCACTGCCCTGAGCATCTCTGCAAGGCCACCTCTCCTTCCCCTTCCCCTT
>VZSZ01010347.1:368541-424837 GCA_013398815.1 Ibidorhyncha struthersii
CTCCTTCTCCTTCTCCTTCTCCTTCTCCTTCTCCTTCTCCTTCTCTCTCCTTCCTCTCCTTCTCCTTCCTCTCCTTCTCCTCCTCCCTCCCTTTCTCCTCCTTCCCTTTCTCTTTCCCTGCCCCATCCCTGGAGGTGTTCAAGGTCAGGGTGGATGGGACTTGGAGCAACCTGGGCTAGTGAGAGGTGTCCCTGCCCAGGGCAGGGGGGGGAACTAGGTGATCTTCAAGGTCCCTTCCGACCTAAACCATTCTGCGATTCTATGATTCTATTTTGCAAAATGGACAGGGAAGTGAGGGGAGAAAGGGAGATGGAAAAAAAATCAGAATATGGATCATTTTTGGTCAGGAAGGGCTTTGGTTTTGAAAATGCCCTCTAATAAATTCAAAGAAAGAGATCAAATATTCAGCTAAAACATGAATGGGAACTCCTTCAATATCCTTAAAAATGTTATCATTGAGCTTCTCCTGCCTTCAGGATACTTCATCGAGGTTGCAAATGAAGATGCATTTTGAAGTGGGTTACATCTGTGGGTTATAGGAAAAGCATCCCGGCACCACCATCCCCTTCACACAAGATTTCCTTTAACTCGTGCAAACCCCAGGAGAAGGCAGGGCATAGTTTGTTATACCCTGGTTGCACCCACATTCAGATGCCTAATTATGCCTCAAGGGATAATTATGCCCCGAGGGATAATTATGCCCATGGGAACAGAGATGTCCTCTTGAGAGAGGCTCTTCCAGACTCCTTACGGTTTTCATGCTGAGCCCATTGACAAGAAGGAGAGGGAGGGGTGAAGGACCTGGATTTTTTTTTATACAGGTGTAAATCCAAAACTGCTGCATTACTTGTCACTCTGACATATTCATCTTGGCTTCACATGTGCATTTGTAATGTGCTGAAGCTACAACTGACCCAAAATCTTCTGTTAACCTGCTTTTTGAGGAAAAAGGTAAGGCAGGCGTCCCCACGCAGCCCTGCCCTGCCCCAGAGCCGGGGATGCGCAGAGCATCACACAGTAAATACCCATCCCAGCCCGTGCGTGGCAGCCCCATCGCTAAACCCTCTCCCTCGTTCCCCTTCCCTGGCCAGAATCTCTTATTTTTGCCATTTCTCAAAGCTATCTTTCCACTTTTATCCCCAGAAACGGCTCGAAGGAGACACCAAGGTTTACACAGCAGTGCAGCTTTCAAGTCACCCAGTCTAAAAAAAAAGTCTGCGAGATGGATTTGCCGTTTTCCCCTTTCCCTGGCCAGGCACTTTATTCTGCCGGGGATCTTTAGTCAGCTGGGGATTAATTGCCTTTCCTCCCCCTTCAGCTATTTGCAAATGCTTCCCTCACCTGCTCCCGAGGGAGTAAGCGCAAGTTCCCATCGTATGGGAGCACTGGTCGGCAGCAGAGAGAGACGCTGAAGCATCCTGCCATCCCTTCGCAAACCTACCTGCAAACCCGTGGGGTATTACAGCTCCCATCCTCCCGTTACCAGACAAATGCCACAGTCCCTCTCAGGAAAGAAGAGGTGTTCTGTAAATAGAAAAAGGGGACAAGAAATTATATTAACCTTGGAGAGATGGAAATCCAGGATGGAGAGAACGCGTATTTCAGAATACCAATAATGGAGAGTTGCCTCCTTGTTATTTTAGCCAAGGGTTTAGCCAAGCCAGAGTTCCTTTTTTGAAACCTCTTTTCGTTGCTGTTGCTCCCAGCAGAGGCCGTGGACGTCACCTGCTGCTCGCACTGCCATGCTGCAGGCAACCCCTGCCCGCTCTCACCCCTGCGCAGCCATCCTGAAAGAGATGAGAAAATGGAAATTCATCCACACCGCCATGAGCTGAGGTCAGTCTGATTGCAGCAATAATGTGCAGACCATACCTGGGGTTAGGTGCACCCCATCCCCCTTGGCTTGCTTTAAGCTGGTTATAAGGGTCAGTGCTTTCTGGGATCGCTCTCATGGGGAAGGGAGTGACAGCAAGCTTTACCTTCCCACAGAAACCAGCGCTGGTTGCTGGAAGCATCGTGTATGAGCAAAATATGACAGGTCTGATGGGAAAACAGGAGGTACTGGGGGCAATTCTCCAGCTGGGATGCTCCTGAGCAGTTGGTACCAAGGCAGAGGTGGTGTCAGGGGCCACCCACCAGGACTTGCAGAAGCAATATCCCACAGCACAATCACATTTCCATTTCATAGTCATGGAATCACAGAAGGGTTTGGGTTCAAGGGACCTTTAAAGTTCCTCTAGTCCAACCACCCCTGCAACTAGCAGGGACATCTGCAACTAGATCAGGTTCTCAGAGCCCCGTCCAACCTGACCATGTTTCCAGGGATGGGGCATCCAACACCTCTCTGGGCAACCTGGGCCAGTGTCTCATCACCCTCACTGTAAAAAATTTCTTCCTTATATCTCGTCTGAATCTACCCTCTTTTTAGTTTAAAACCATCAGCCCTTGTTCTATCACAACAGGCCCTGCTGCAAAGTCTGTCCGCGTCTCTCGTTAGGGACTGGAAGGGGCTCTGAGGTCTCCCCGGAGCCTTCTCTTCTCCAGGCTGAACCCCCCCAACTCTCCCAGCCTGTCCTCCCAGCAGAGGGGCTCCAGCCCTCCCAGCATCTCCGGGGCCTCCTCTGACCCCGCTCCAGCAGCTCCGTGTCCTGCTGCTGTTGGGACCCCCCAAGCTGGAGGCAGCACTGCAGGGGGGTCTCCCCAGAGCGCAGCAGAGGGGCAGAATCCCCCCCTCACCCTCCTGGCCACACTGCTGGGATGCAGCCCGGGATGCGGGGGGCTTGCTGGGCTGTGAGCACACATCGCTGGCTCACGTGCAGCTTTTCATCCACCAACACCCCCAAGTCCTTCTCCACAGGGCTGCTCTCAATAGTCAGTTACAAGGACCTGGCTCAAAGGGAAATTAGGACCTTGATGCTTTCATGGCTCCATGCGTGATTCACCTGGCAGCAGCCAGCATGGTGGGAAGGAGCCCGCATGCCTCGGTGCCGCACCGGGCAGGACCCTGCAAAAAGGCTCTGCAACTTTCCTTTCCCACCCTAAAAAAAGAGCTGCAGCCCCACGCCTGGCACCCCTGAGCCTCCCTGAGAGATTCCCTCCCTTCCCAG
The DNA here is from genome assembly GCA_013398815.1 of Ibidorhyncha struthersii. NCBI lineage: Eukaryota > Metazoa > Chordata > Aves > Charadriiformes > Charadriidae > Ibidorhyncha > Ibidorhyncha struthersii. The sequence continues at coordinate 371,649 of VZSZ01010347.1, forward strand.
GCAACCCAAACCCATGCCAAAGTAAATCCTTCGAGCTGCAGTTTCCGAGAGCATTCCTCTGCTTATTGCTTACACATGGGTACCGCTGGAGAGCTTCCTCCCGTCCTCCACGCTCGCCCTCAGGAGAGAGGCTCTTCCAGCAAATACCGAACCTTCTGCTTTTATAACCACAATATAAAGTCCTCCGTCAACATTAGGAATCATTTAATGAGTCTGGCAGGGATCACCCACTTCAGCTGCTTCGTAGCCAGCCAACCAAAATAAATCAGTTATTATGGCAAAGGGAATTTCTCTAAAAGATGTATCTCAGGCAGTGACAATGGGGTATTTTTTCGCAATAGTAAACTTTTAAGCCCTCCGCCCCCCCAGAAGAACAGAGTGTTACAAAGGGCCGGCCAAGCTCCTCTGATCCAAAGCGATGCATAAATGGGACCTGACGTTAATCTCCTCCTGCCCAGAGCACGATAATGGGACACTTTACAAGCAGTGAAAAATTTAAACTAGGAAGGATTTTCTGGGAAGAAAAAGGAAAAAAAAAACCAAAAACCCCAAACCATAGGCTAAAATAGCATTAATCCAGTTAGTGGGGGAAGTGTTTGCATCAAAGGAAATTCATGAAATGTGACTCCAGCTTTTGGGGTCTTTGCTATATAGACAAGGGCCCTTGGTGGCTGGGGAACAGCAAGGAGTGAGGCAGCCAATGGGGCTCTACATGGGGGAAGGAGCCACCCTCAATCACGGCACTTCCTAGCACTGTAACTTGTTCCTTTAAGGACTAAATGGAGCTGTATGCTCGCCATGGATTAATTATTTTTTCTCCACCCAAGGAAATGAGCTTTATGCTGGGAAGTCCCTGCAGAGCGGTTCAGAGCATCACTGGCCGTGCGGGCAAGTGGAGACAGGCACTACAACAGAAACCCTGCCCGGTGTGACCCAGACCCAAGCAAACCCAGAGCTCTCTCCACAGGTGGGACACTGTCTCCTCTTCGGAGACCCTTCGGAATGGCGGGGCTGTAGCCGTCAGCAGGGAATGCCTCTCGGTGTGCTCTCAAACAGACCCAGCCCTTGGCTTTGTGCCCCCCCATCCCTTCCCCAGGCATCTTGGCATGAAGAATTCGGAGGAGCTTCCACAAGAACTGAGATTTCATCAGATGTGGGCACCTATGAAATACAAAAAATGGCCCAAGCAGACAAACAAAGTAAGCACCACTTGAATAAATAACCTTCATAAACATGGTGAATGCTCACCTTGCAAAGGTGCAAGATAAACTGTAGTAATTTCTAGGAAGCAGTCCTGGCAGTTTTACTTCTGCTCTTAGAATCATAGAATCATAGCATCATTTAGGTTGGAAAAGACCTTTAAGAACATCAAATCCAACCGTAGATGAAAAGACCTCAAGTCTTGGACCATGCCGGGGTTGCAAATTACCTTGCAGAGCCTGCGGCTTTTTCTGCATTAATTTCGTGGACCACTGCACGTGACTCAGTTCAGCTGCTGAGGTTTACACCCAGTTCCACTCTGGGATGCACTGGGCTCCATCCTCCCATCGGCAACATCCCGGGATGGGAAGCAGCCTGCACCAGCCCTCTCGGACACAACAAAATAGCTCAGGGCATGTCCTGCCAGCGGTTGGCCTGAACCAACCCCCAAAGTGGCTCAGGGGTCAGGGAAATTGGGGCAGGGACACAGCTTTAGGTATTTATCATTTTCCCTAGGTCAGCTCAAGGGTTGTAGCGGGGTGTTATGCTTACAGAGGTGTGTGTCTAGAACAAAGTCCATCACAAGGGATAACGTGGATAAAAGCCACGATAGAGGAAATGGACCCGGATTTAAAGCTCAGATCCTACCCTCAGAAAATCAATTATCAGCTTTTTTTTTTCTGTTTATCATAGGATGTTCCTCTAGTGGATGTCCAGCCACGTGCTGGGCTGGTTCTCCTGTTCAGATCACAGAGCTGGAGATAAGGATCTGACAGACCAGAAACGCCAAGATCTACTAACACATCTTTGCACAGTGACACCTGCATTAATCAGGTCCCTTATGAAAATTACAGTGGGCAGGAACGTGCTGAAGGTTCAGCTGTTTGTCCATGGAAATGCAGAGAGGAACCAAGGCTGCTCCAGAAGAGTGGCTGGTCCAAGTCCTGCAGAGGAGGACAGGAGAGGTGGCACACTATGCCGGGAGCTAAGGGCACGGAGAAGTGAAAATCCAACATTGGGGTTTTATAATGATACCAGATAGAGCTATAGGTTTGAGGAGAGAGCAAGAGGGGTGTTTTCCCAAATCTTGAGGATAAATTATCCTATATGCACAGATGGAACCTTCATCAGCATTTCTCCATGTGTCCAAGGGTGCCTCTGAAGGATGCCCAGGAACACTTCGGTCATATCTTATCAAGACAAACATATATTGGTGTCTACAGAATTGCTGTGGTGCAACAAAATGTAAAATGACAACCCTTCTAGTAGTCTGCTCCCCAGTCCCACACAGTCGGCCCCATGGTAATATTCACCAAAATCATCCAGATCCAAGAAATGAGCTGATTTCAGTTGTGATGAACATACGAGAGAAATAAACAGGGGGGTGGGGGAAAGCCATAATCATTTCAGGCTCCGTTAGGAATAACTAATAAAACTCAGTGTTTGCCATGTGGAAAATAACTATCTCGATAAGGAAAAGAAAAAAAAATTAGTTTTCAACATCACAAAGTGAATTTGGCAGCAAAAAAACCCATGCAGGGTTTAAAGAAATACCAGAGGAAGGGCCTCTGTTAATAAATGACTTCATATGGGTTTATCTGGCTCTTTTTCATCCAGGCTGTTTGTTGTTATGTCTAAAATCATGTGTCAGTATATTATATCACACAGAAGCACAGGCATTTCACAAAAGTGCAAAAAACCACAAGTCGATGCTTGAAGAGCCATGCATGGGCTTGGAAAGCAGAGACCTCAGCAGCTTCACCCTCTGATTTACAAGCAGCTACTTCCCTGGCTAAGAACGGTCCCTAATTCCAAATACACTCAGGGCAGCGATGTTCAAGGGGGTCTTTTATGATAATTAGACTCTCAGCTTGGAGCAAAGGGCTCTGGGAGAATTATTCCTAATAAGGCAAGAACAAATCTCCCCAGCTTGTGGTAAAAAAACATATCCACGCCGAGGGGCTGGTCGACTGAAGGCTGTAGCTGTGTGGGCAGCTGCCATTTAATTCCGCATCTCAGCTATTTTTCAATTACCTTTGGCTAACCTCTAATTGAGATCTGAAATTAAAATCAAACACTATGGAGGAGCTTTAGTTGTGACGACCCAGTCATGCTGATTACCTCTTTGTTTCACCCCAAAACCTTTTCAGGTCCTTATACTGATTTTTTTTTTCCTTATTTGCTTTCCCAGAGTGAATTATTTGTTAGCAAAAGGTATTTTCTGTACCGTAATCCCATACATAGGACCATACTTTCCATCGGTCTGAGGAATACATATAAATTGATCTGGCTTCCAATCAGGAAAAGACGCCTTTAACACATCGATATGCTGCATGGCAGATTTGTTTCTGGAAATTGCTCTTCTTTTGGTCCTCGCTATTTCTGTATAATTAGACTTTTTGCATTTCCACTGGGAAACCCATACACGTTACAAATCATTCCTGGCTGGACAACTTTGCAGTGCTAATGAAAACCGTTTGACACAGTCTCTTCTTTCTTTCTATTTTATTTTCTACTTTTTATTTTCTATTTATTTTTCTATTTTAGTCCATTAAATTCACATCTGGTCATATACTGAACCCTCAGGGACTGGCCCTGCCTTCTCCAACCAAAGAAATCCTCTGCTTGGGGAAACACATCAGTCTATGCTCCATAGGAAACATTGTGATCGGAGCTCACCATCCATTCGAGTGCTGTCTTCTGCTCATAGCTCCAGGAGATGCAAGGCATGGAGCAGCAAAAATGCATTGTTCAAGCCTAGAATACACATAGTCCTTGGAAAAATAGGGAAGAACTCAACTATTTTCCACCCCAAGTAGTGGATTTTATACTGCCAGGTAAATAAAATGTTGTGGTATTGCACTGGCTGCAGACCTGCTTCTGCCCTTCCTGTGAGGTTGGTGGCAATGCAGGACCCTGGGCCAGGGGTCTGAGATTTCCCCCAGCAGCAGCCTGGTCCAGCTCCTGCAGGCTGGGGTGCTGGGAACACTATGTCCAGCTGTCCAGCTAGAGCTCTTGGACTTGGGAGCATCTCCGTTTTCCATAATGCATAGTAAGTTATTTTTTAATGTCACCACAACCAGTCTTCTAGCCATATGTAATCTTATTTTGGAAGGAAATCACTTCATCTTTTTGTTTCTAGCCTGAAAACCACCATAAGAAACATCACCTTGGAAGGTGATCACGCATCTTTTGGGGTGTGGGGCCACAAGGACCACGGGATGTCTGTGCTGAGGGAGCACAGGGCACACCACATCAGCAGTCACACAGGGCTTTCACAGGATATTTATCCCAGCAGGGTTTGAGTGAAGGAAAGGTCTGCTCCCAAACATGGTACTCATCGTACTCCTCCTGCAAATCCTTGACAGTTTGGGCTGAGAAGCCGGAGGAAGGAGATGTCCTGACCTGATGTCTTTGCTGAACAAGCAGCATGTATAGAGGGTGAGAGAACCAGGCAGGAGACCCCCCCTAAATAAAGTGTTTCTCATGAAACTCCATGGTCCCCTGAAGCTGTTTCCAGCTCATGGCATTGCTCAGTTTACCATGGTCTCCTGGCCAGCTAGCACGGAGGTCTTCTGGGAAGGTTTTCCTGAAGGATGTCCCTGGATGTGGTCATGGTTGTGATAATGGCAGTTGTTGGGCTCCCATGGGGACCCACCACAGCCAGCCAAGAAGAGGGGTGCCCAGCTCCCAGCACTGGCTCACTTTGGGGAGGGATTGGTGCCAGGGCACAAGGATCTGATGTTTGGAAGAAAGTGTGTTGGAAGGAGACATGACAAAGGGTCACTGAAACCACCTCAAAAGCAATCCGGAGAGCATTAAAAAAGCTTTACATCACAGGATCCCATTCCACATAGATCCATCTGGCTAGAGTGAGGCAAGAACTGTCATTCCCTCATTATCAAAACCATCTCTGCTCGGGTGTTGCAAAACAAAAGAAAACACTTTCACAACATGGCCCTTCTGCTAAGGACAAGAGCATTGCTGAAGATGCTGCTGCTGCTCCTCCCCACTGGCCTCCGTCGACTAGCGTACAGACCATATCCTCCCATCTGCCTTCAAACTGTTTTGCTTGATGTCTAACTCAACGTACACCATGGTTTTTGCTTGAAAGCCTAGCACAAAATCCTGCTTCTACTGAAATCACTGGGGGTCTCACCTGTAGAGCCGGGCAATGTCTCCAACAGGTCTGTATCACAGGAGGCTTCATGGAGGATGGTAAAGGTCAGTAGGGATGAAGTGATGTTGATTTTCCTGCTGCAGTTCCTATTTACTCAGTATCTAAACTATCTACAGCTCTGAGCACCACAGCTGCATATTAAAAATGCCATTCAGTGAATTTCCATTTGGACATGATTCCTGGACAGTTTATCCAGTTTCAGACGAATTGCACCATGCTCCACAGACCAGGACCAGCTCCACGCTGAGCGAGCAGTGCCCAGGCTCGTTAGCCCAGGCACAGCGTGGCACAGGCAGAACTTTGCCACGTCACGTGCCAGCTTGGACCCAGATGAAATTCAGCCCCTTTTGGGTGGCAGAGAGCCCATGCTAATAAACCCCATTGGATGAGTGCAGGTTGTTGCAGCACCAGCACCATCCTCACTGTCTTCCCTGGAGCAATGGAGAGCCACGACTCCAGATTTGATGGGCAGTGAGGACCTTCCGCAGGCATGTGCATTTGTTCTAGTGCAACAGGATTTGGTTAAATCAAAGGGGACTAGTGTGAGAAGGAGAAAAAGAACCCCAGTGCCCCCATCCCAAGCAACGCCCAGTGTGGCTCATGCAGTGAAGCCACCTACAGTGACAGTCCCTGCATTCACATTGTCCCCAGGTGGAGAGTGTTTGGCTTTGTCAGGTGACTGTGAAAGCAAAAGAAATAAGTTAGATGTTAAGAGAAAAATAGCTTTCCACATTTCATGGGAAAGTAAAAATTTTGTAATGATGGATGCGCTGCTAAAAATATTCTGTAGCACCAAATAGTGCTTTGTCTGTGTTTATGTCACAGCTACAGGAATGAGACCTGAAGGCAAATGCTCAGGTTGGTGTAAAATGTGTGCATAGCAGTTGCGACGCTAATTTTTTAATTATGAATTCCCTCTAAGAAGAACCTTTTGACCAAATGTGCATTTTTCTGCATGAAAATCTCTGGACGCAGGTTGCAGCTCCGAGAGGAGAAGTGGGATCCCTCGCCACTCCAATCCACCTCCAACATAGATAACATCATGGTGCCGTGGGTAGCGCTGGCTGCCAGCATCCGGCTGCCGCTCGGCAAACCACCGGTACCCAGCGGGGAAGCATCGCTGGCCTTCCTCTCCCTGCCAGCCCCAACACCGCTCGGCCCAGGGGCTGAATTTTGGCTGGTTTCTTGGGGAGTTAAATGGCCCTTCTCTTTAGCCAGGGAACCAGAAGCTCATTACGAAAAGTTGTTTTGATATTCCTGCTGGAAATCCTCGCCCAACAGCACATTTGATAATCATACATGGTCTCATAGCTAGATACACTCCTGCCCATCTGCCGGCATGGCAATCTGCCCGCTCACCAGATGGTACTCTTGATTCACAGGGGCAGAGGTGCCAAAAAAAAAGATGGATTTAGATGACACTGTTAGTGCCACCTCTTCTGCCTTCCCTCGGCGGTGACAGCTCAGACAAATTGGTGCCACGGCAACAAAGAATTCCTCTTAATAAAACACAGGAATTAGAGATGGAAAAGACCTATTAGGTCATCTACTCCATCTCCTTGCCATTGCCTGATCATCACATTAATCTTCCCAAATGTGAATATCACCGTGGAAGAAAAAAAGACAGACTGCTTCCAGATATCGGCAGTTGCCAACAACACAAGCAAGATTTCAGCTTGTGCCTGAGAGAACCGTGGGGACCATATGGGGTGTCAAAATATATTACACAAAAGTTCAGCCTGAAGGCAATCTACGTGAGAAGGGGCCCGTGACAGACATAAAAAATGTTCACGTTTATGGGAGGATCTAATGGCAATGATGGAGCGTAGCACACAAGATGTCGTCCTGGGGACTCAGGTAGATACACAACAGCAGATACCTCTGTGAGCCTTGGCAGGCTTGGAAAAGAAGAGGTTCACCAACAAACTAAATAGCTGGGGACATAAAAAAGGGACATAAGTGGGTCTGAAAGGATAGGTCAGATTCCTTTTTCCTTTTTTTCTTTTTTTACCATCATCCCAGTGCTTCATCATTATCTTTTAAGATAAATTTATAAGGGCTCTAAAGATTTGATGGGCAAATACCAAGCCACCCTATGACATGCTTCACAAAACACAAGTCCGTCCTTTCCAGTTGCATTGGAATAGCTTTAGCAGTATTGGTTTTAAAACCACAAACTTCCTAAACCCTTTCAAAACCTTACAAATCCAATCCGACTCTGATTCCAAGTCTCTTGTCCAATATGGGGGAAGAGCAAATAGAAGTATAGCCACATTTCAAGGTGAATATTCAAAGTGCTGCCAAACATTTAACAAAAAAAATCCAAGAAATGGCAGTATAAAAGGAGTTCTTCCAAAATGTTGCCCTGACCTTGAGATAAAGGTAGTTCACATCTCACTGTACAGCAAAAGACAAGGGTGGGTCCTCTACCAGGTTCTTGGCTTTTCCGTGAGCTGGTTGGTTTTACACTTTCATTCTCATTTTTCCCTCTTGCCTTGATTCCACTGTCAATCCCTAAGGTCACATAAATAACACAAAGAAAAGACAGCCATTCCGTCAGTGTTTTTCCACGATTTTCAGGTCCTATCTCTCCTTCACGGTTTGCAAAATCTGTAATTGCTCAATTAACCTAATGAGGTGGATCTTCAAGATTTCCAAGTGCTCAGCAGCTCAGCTCTTAAAACTCCTCAAATAACTCCGTCATTTACTTCCATATTGTACCTGTGACAGGAGCGATACCCCTGACCAATGCTAGACAGTAAATAAATGGAAAAGAAGGAGAAGGAGCATCCCTGGAGAGCCAGAACATCTCCCCGATGGTTTGCAAGGGGAAAGGAGAGAAGGTTCCCAAGCTCTGCAGGAAGCAGTGGCACGGTGCCCTGCATGAGGATCAGGGAAGGCCATTGGCACCCAGGTTGGTGATCAAGGGTAAATTTTCAAGGAGTCTGAAGGAAATGAGAAGGCAGAGCTATTTATTTTTTTTTCACTCAAAAATTTGGGATTTTGCTGTGGCGACCTGCTGACCTCATTTCTTCCTCTGCAGCAACAGCTAGCCCAAAGTGAGAGCGAGGACTTTGCTGCCCATAAAAAAGGCATCTAAAGGTGCTAAATGCCTGCAAACAGCTGTGATGTATCACGTTCTCCATGCGCCGGTGGAGAGTTAAAAACAGATCTTATTGAATCTTATCATTTTCCGCGTGACTGCAGTAATAGTACACGGCTATAATGAAAAGGTGAGGCTCTCCAGTTGTTTTACTCTCTTGGCAGAATTTATTCCAGCTAAAGAGGTAAAACAGTATTGATTTTTTTTTTTTTTTTAAAAAAAATTTTTGGCAAAGGCTGCAGAAAGGCTTTGGAGAGGAGCCCTCGGTCTTTCATAACGTAATTAGCCAAAAAAAATGCAGAAAAATGTCCATGAAGGACACAGCCTAGGAAGAAGTGTTCTTTAGATGGTGTGCTATTGGGTTGTTATTTTTTTTTCTCTTCACTTAAGGGAAGAGGAGAAATTCCTTGGTTTGCTCAGCTTACAAATAAATCCCCATTAAAATGAGCAGCTGAGAAGGCACAGCTCCGAGGGACCCCCTGCAGTGTCCCGCTTCACTCCGTGCATCCCCGCAGTGCCCATTCCCCTCCCGACGGATGGGTACCCCGGGGTAGGCACCACTTAGCGTGGATAAAGGTGGCAGCATCTGGCCCGTAAGGAATTTGCTGAACCAGGCAAAGCTGAGAGGCTCCCTGCAATGACCCCACGGAGAGATGGACCCCACTAGGAAGAGATTAGGACACTCTGCTGCCCACAAGTACAGAACAAGTCCATTAAGGATAGAGAAAAATTGCCCTGCAATTGTATTCTCTGGCCCATATCTAGCACAACCATCACCCCTGCGACCATTGGGAACATACACAATTATTGTTCCATAACTGCTAAATGAACAGCAGATTGAATGCGTCGAGTTTCATTCTTCTGCTTTGTTTTGGGTTTTGTTTTTGCCGTGAGGAGAGCTACCTCTCAGGCAGTGATGCGTGGGTGCTGAGTGCTCCACGGCTGGCTGCTGCGGAGACGTGCTGAATGGGATGCTCTTCTCGTGGTCCTTTCTTATTTTTTACGCTATGTCACTCCTGGAAGCACATTGATAGGAGATGTCAGTCGGTGATCATTTACAAAAGGCGGTAAGAAGGCTGCTCATTTTGTGTCTTGGGAAAGGAGAGGAGGAAGAGGAGCAGTCTCTTCTTTTTTTGCCTTCATGTGCAATAAACAGGAATACGAAAACTGAAGCCACTTTAAAGAATGGCAAGTTTCTGAAACACTAGCTAAGAAGGAAATATAAAAACACAATGAAGAGCATTGCAGCCATCAGGTTTGGAAGTGGAAAGAGTCCTTTCGCTTTTGCAGCGTGCCCTCTGGGAATCAGGGTTTACGGGAACAATTAGAACCTCACCGCGATAAATAAGGATGAGAAGAGGCAAAATGCATCCTATATTCCAGTGTGCAAAGTGAAGGTTACCTGGAAAAAAAAGAGTCAACCTCTCATCTATGGATAAGCAAAAGCAGAAGCTTTTTACCCAAAGAACTGAGATGCTTACCTCGGCTCTCCAAAATGCAACATTAGCACAGAGCAGCGCCTGTTCAGCCCCCTAAGCCTGTGTACTAAACCCATTCCTGGACCCGGGATTTCATTGCTCGCACAGCTGAGGACCCTCCAAGGATGCCCAAAGGGTGTCTTGGCCTCCGCACCTTGCCAGCTGACCCTTGTTTTTCTAATGGGGATATTTCCCCATAAATCTGGATTTAAAAGAAATTCTTTAGAATGATGTTTCTTTTTCTCCTGTTCAGATCAAAGACTATGCTTCACCAGGGACAAACACGTCTGCAACCATGGGGCCAGCTATGGAAAAAAATTGCATTAAGAGATAGGGCTAAGAGAGATGTTCCACCTCTCATGAAACATGGGTTGGGGTGACCATGGACACCCGGCCAGAGAACGGCAGGTCCCCTCCACATCATTTCATTGGTTACTTTTATATGTATTTCCTTTTTTGTTAAAATATTGCCCCTTATTCCTAGTCTGAATTTGCCTTTTCAATTGCAGGATCTCATGCCATTTTCCACTGCATCAGAGAGCTTTCAGAAATCTCTTCCACATGTTGCCGTCCTGAATCCCTTGCAGCTCACCTCTAAGTGCGTGCTTTGCTAAGCCAGACAGATTAATTTTATTCGCCAGATACTGTAAGTTATTTTTTTGAAGGTTCACATTATTTTTATAATTCTTCCTAAGGCCTTTCCACTCTCCAGAATTCTCCATTTTTTAGCATTAAATAAACTCAAAGACCTTTTACAGTGGAAAGCAACTCCCGACACCCTCAGTGCAGGTGGACACAGTGAGGGCTCCCTGATCCAAGGCTGAAGCCAGCAGGATGATTAACGCGAATGTTGTCCCTTGGTCCTCAGCTGTCCTTCAGCAACCACGTGGGTTGGAAGATGCTCTCCAGCCTCTCCAGGCACCCACCTGCAGGTTCTTCAACCTCATGATCAGAAATTCAAGTCAGCTTCAACCAGTCCCTGGAGATGTCAAAGGTATGGGACTGGGCACCCCAAACTCCCCAGGCAGTGGAGCATTTCTAGATGATGGCCAAAACCTTGGGTGGCCTTTGTCTTCTGGAGGTGCCCCAAAGCACACAGGACACCGGGAAGTGGCATTTCAGCTGAGCACCTGGACTAGCTGCACAAGATACTCCCCACTTCATCACTCTCCTGTCTATTCCTGACAAACAAGGCAGGACAAAGCAAGGCGTTAGCTTTAAACCTTCCATTTCTTCCATGTTCTTCTGCAAAAGCTATTTTTGCAAAACAGGCTTCATTTTCTTTCCACGCTTTGCTCTTGCTGCTGAACACAGGGTACCGAAATCAAGGGGAAGAGCGTGAAATGAACTTGCATCTCTTAAAAGAGCTTGATTGATATGAAGTAAAGCATTTCCCCTTGAATTCACAAAGTGGAGCTAGCATTTTTAAATCAACGCTCCTCTTTATGAAAACAAGTAATTATTCTTTCATTGAAGCCAGAGCCAAAGTCTGGCAAATTGCTAAAGTTAGAAAAATGCAAATGTTATATTAGTCTGGAAGACCACAGTTATGTTTCATTAACTCAGACTCTTTCTGTACATGCATAATGCATTTTCCTTGTTTATTTTTGTGGTTTACTGGAAGCAAAAGTCCACCTCAGCCCATTGGTTCAACATTTTCTGTTGAAAAGGATGGGTGACAAGAGAGGACACAGATCACCCCCCGGGGATGCTGCAGTCCTCCTGTGCCGGGGACTTTCAGAGGCAACACCATCTTCCTGAGCTTCCGAGGGCTTTTCCAGCCCTACGGAGCCCTCTGTACATTGCAGGCAAGAAGGAATGTCAGACTGGGGTGTCCTGTTAGGAGAGTGCCAGGTGATGCCACCCCCTCTGCGCCTACCGCTGCATCGCTAGCAGCTTGTCACTGCACGGCTGAGCTAAGTCAGGCGGGGTGGTAAAATAAAGACAGATGGCAGCAAGTTTCTCGTTCAGGACTCATGAGTCACAGCTCATTCACTGGGATCCTTGATATAAGACACGCTTCTTTCCAATTTTTCATTTAGCATGGAAGCACTTCGCTTATGAAAACACCCCCGGAGCAGCCTCCTACAGTATTTCTGCCGAGATCTCCTCCTCCGTGATGGGGAAATCAAGCCGGTTTGCTGGCAGCACAACATCCAGCTCCGCTGGGAAGCGATGCTAACAGCACTTAGCTCGCAGGCGTGTCCTGGGGGTTAATTACTGGATGATCGTTAGGTGCCTTCAGCCCCTGGAGCTGAGCAGGGCATCTACACGTGTAACGAGAGCGGGGCAGCACTGCTGGTCATCCCGGCCAAGCCTCGGCCCTGGGGACCCCCGAACCCACTGGATCCTCCCATGGGCAGCCAGCCCATCACTCCATGAAGGCAGCAATTTGCCACATCGCTGTACAGTTCCATATGAAGCCATATAGGTGATGGCCTGACGAGCCACATGGGGAACCCCAGGCTGCAACCCCGCCCCGCTGCCGTCACTTGGAAGCAGTCTTTGAAGCATCCATTTGATTTGGAAGTTGCCTGTCATGCTTGATTTATCCGGCTCGTTCCATAGATAGTTAATTAATCCCCTTCCTCGAAAACAATAACAAGTTTATTGCAGTCTGTGCATTTTCCTGCTTTATCCCGTTTTGGCACGCTGGGATCGGCATTGGCATGCTGGGCTTGGGGCTGTCCCCGTCTTCCTTGGGTTCATGCTTCCAAACTTTCTTCTGCTGATGGGAAACTCTGCTGTAGAGTTAAGCATTCGTGGCAGCGGCTCTCCCGAGGGCTGCCAGCTTGCTGATGGCAAAGAGAGAGACCAGACACCCAGCACCAGCTTTTCCCTGCTTGGATTGGTTATTGCTCCTTTATAGCAAGGGAAAATAAGCTGCTCTGTAGAGGCACTGAAACGCAATTGCCCCTGCGCAAAAGCTATTACAGACTTTATCACTAATTTAATGCATCTCCCATCATTTTAGCTCATAACATCTGCAATCCAAAGCGATACTAGCTGGGAGCAATGAAATGTGGTTTCCCTGACATCATTGGGAGCAAGGAAGCAAACCAAAGGAGTAAATGCATTTCCCTTATGACAGCCCAGAAACATGTAAAAGCAGTTGCATTTTCCTTATGGATGCTCACTCCCTGCGTTCCCCATGGAGAAGGGGAGAGGATCCTTTCCTCCCCTTCTCCCACCAGCCAGGGCTGCTGCTGCAATTACCCCAGCGAGGGCCCAATTAAAGTGTTTATCATCAGCTTTTCTAAGTGTCCGTACTTCTGGCATGGCAATACCACTGCTCACATGCCTCAAGGGACCTGTGTGAGATTGAATTAATTTCTCTGGAGCGCTCGGGGATGCTCAGTTAGGAGATGCTGTATTACAAATGTGCAAAATGCTTTCATTATTGTTAGCGCACCTGAGTGCAAGGACCATTGCACCGGCTTCTCGGCGTGTAAAATACAGCTCTGTGTTGAAATGCGATGTGTTAGAAACCGCTATCTCAAAATCGAACCTCATCTGGACTATCCAATTGCCCAAGCTTGGTCCTGACCGACTTGCTTGTCCATATGAGAGAGAAGCGTGATTAAGAAACAGGATGCAGTCATCTGAAATTGCCCATAAAAGGCAGAATATTATATTGCATATGAGGGAATTGCCATGCCAGGGGTGTAAAAACCACATCTCCATGCTTCTGCAGAGAATGAATCCACAGCAAGAGCAAAAGGCTGACCTCTTGGAAACGTTAGCAAAATAAAAGGCTTCTTGCTGTTGTTTCATATAAGAAACTTGAAATTCCCAAGAAGGGCAGTCGCAACCAGCAGAAACTCACTTTAAGTGGTTCCCAGTGCTGTTTGTCATTTTACCTGTTGTTTACATCATGTTTATAGTGCGGTTTAGATGGAACAACTGCTACCGCAAACTGTTTATAAGCCTTCTCTTCAGAGCCAAGCTTACCTTTCTAATGATGGTGATGATGCCCAAATAAAGAAGCTAAAGAATGAGCTTGGCTGCTCTTTTGACAAATTAAAATGTAAGGGAAAAAGGGCCTAATTCCGAAGCGTGGCATAATTAAAAATCAAAATAGACCCATCGCCTCCCCACCTGAAAAGACAAAACAGGAAGGAATCGGCTGTAATTCACCCCAATTTTACAGGGCGGCCATTTCAGATGTGCTGCACTTAGCATCTCTTGTCTTTTTATTATCCATCCCTTTTCTGCGTCACTTTTAAGATGGGAAAATTGTGATGAACTGACGGCAAGCTTTCTGAGGCGTCCCTTTTCGGAAAGCAAATTTCTCCATGAGCACCTTTGCACTGCTAAACTGCTCGAAAAAAAGTACAGAACTCGTCTTTTATGTGCTTGATGAAAACACAGAGCAGCAAAATACAGGAAAAAAAGATCTCAGATAAAATTTTAATCGTATTTGCAATAAATTAAGAGCAGGTGAGGGTTGTTCTGAACTTTGTCTCCATGACGTTATTTCAGAATGAAGCCATCACATGAGAATCCCTTTAGCAATTTTGTATTTTGCTGGTTTTAGAGGAAAAGAGTGCAAAATCAGGAAAAGTGGAAATGTGTTGCTTACAAAATTAAATACATATGGGAAATATAAAAGAACCAGCCTGAAGAGCAAACTGTGTACTCTAGGATTACCCTAATTGCACAGAGACACCAGCCATATGCGTCCAAAAACCAAGACCAGATTTGATCCGAGCTTTTTGGTCGGTTCGCATTTTATAGGCTACTCCAACCGTCACAAGCCACTTAATTAACCGAGAAAATATAACTGACATTTTCAAGCACATTGTTTCATTCTCAGTTCATTTACAAGGCGAAACAGTAAATTCACTCAAATATCCAAAATCCACTATCAATATTTACCAAGAGAAGATGAAAGAAGTTCAGCCACTAAGCACAGAAGCCAACATTTTTGTAAAATGACTTAATTGCAAACACTTTCCTTTCTGGACCCTCTTCAGGAGACACCTTAAAGGGGATTTGTTTTCTGAATGTGTTGAGCATTGAATTTCTAAAATAACATTTATCTCCCTTGGCACTCAAAATGATGAGTCACTTGTCAAATCCTGGCCCACGCTGCAAAGCACCGTAGGAAAAAGAACCACTTAAAAGTGTTTGCAAAGGGGAAGGAAACAAGCAGAGGAGGTGGCCAAGATTTAAAATAAGAGCATCCTTTCTTTGGACCCCCAGTTGCCCAGGCACAGGCAGGTGCAGACAGGGGTTTTGATGATGGCAAGAGGGGCTGAGTTTGCATCCCCTCCCCAGTCCTCTGCCCACGCTCTGCTCCTGCTATGGGTGCTGGTTCCCTGCTGATCTAAGACCATCGCTTGCATACCAACATGCTGAAAAAGCAAATCTTGTGAAGGATTTTCTTTGGGATGCATCTCATGAAGCATCCCCAGAAATGTAAATTCCCTGCAACAGCTTTAGCTTCACCTACAGGTCAGGTATAATTAAAGGAGGGGGGGAAGACACTCTTGTGGGTTTCACATCCTAAAGCTGGACAGGTGGTTGAATCACCACCCCTGCAGGTATTTAAAAGTCATGTAGACATGGTGCTGAGGGATATGGTTTAGTGGTAACTTGGCAATGTTAGCTTAACAGTTGGACTTGATGATCTTAAGGACCTCTTCCAACCAAAATGGTTCTATGATTCTATGACAGAGCAACCTCTGTCACTGCTTCCACCCTTAGACACTGAAACAGGAGTCTAAAACTCTGAAGTTAAAAGCTTTGCACATATGTGCTTTGCTGGTCCATAGTCTCATTATAGAACATCTCACACCACCATTTTCTCCACTGAACTGCCCAGGATGACCCAAGAAACACACACAGTGAGGCTACGAGGAGCAGAATGAGGTCCGTGGGTATGAGAAGAGCATGGTGGCCCACCTGCATGGTCACACATTAGAGGACATCAGTAGCAAGCTGACTTGTAAAAATTTTAGCAAATAAATGTGCATCAGACTGAGGTGTTCAATTCAACAGGGGTTGGTATTGGCAGACTTTCTTCTCACATGAGCTATTTCTAACTTCAGAGTCTAACGTTAGGTATGCATGACACAGCCTATAACATTCAATAGCATTCTATACCATTCTTTTCTTTTCTTTTCTTTTCTTTTCTTTTCTTTTCTTTTCTTTTCTTTTCTTTTCTTTTCTTTTCTTTTCTTTTCTTTTCTTTTCTTTTCTTTTCTTTTCTTTTCTTTTCTTTTCTTTTCTTTTCTTTTCTTTTCTTTTCTTTTCTTTTTTTCTCTTCTCTTCTCTTCTCTTCTCTTCTCTTCTCTTCTCTTCTCTTCTCTTCTCTTCTCTTCTCTTCTCTTCTCTTCTCTTCTCTTCTCTTCTCTTCTCTTCTCTTCTCTTTTTAAATGGGAAAATGTCAGTTGTGATTTTTAAAATACGGTTGCTTTATTGCATGGGAAATTTTGAAACCAGCATGTCTGCATCAGTTTAAAGCTCTGTCTCTCAGTCTTCAGCTTAAACAGCTTCACGTTGAAATATCAGTCGGGAAAATGACTTCCTGATATGTTTCAAGAGTTTTTTAAACTATAAAAAATATTAAGGCAAAGCAAAGTGGCTGTTCCAAAACTGTTTTGAAATATAGCTTCGAAATACAGCTTCAAAGTATAGTGAAGCAGTACAGTAAAAATTTACAGTCCTATTTTTAATGCATTTTAATGCGTTTTTTAAATGTTTGAAACAGTGCATAAAGTTGGGCATTTGCTAAGAAGAGAAAAGGAAGTGAACGGAGGGTTGTTTCACTTCAGTTTTTGAGGTGCTTGGCTTGGTTCTTCTCAGGAAGGTTGGGCTGATACCCAGGTGCCACTAGCATGTCCCAGCTAGACCACGTTTCCAAAGTCACCATCCTATTCCTCTGCTTCAAATGGCAATAAAAAGCTATTTCCAGCAATTTGCACTGGGAGAGGTGGAGATGGGTGTATAAGGGTCATGTTCATGCCCATGAAACCCCCTCCAAGCCCAGCACAGGGATGTGTGGCTGGCCCCAGGTTATCAACCACGGAACTGCCCCAGCCTCCGGCTTCTGCTTTAGGCTAGTTTTATATATATATCTAAAGTAATGTTGACTAGCAAGAGCTTCCCATGTGGTCTAGATTTCCTGGGGGTCTTTTATAAAAGGAATAAGGCAAAAATGATTTCAGTAAGTATTTTGCGGTAAGAGCGGCTTTGCTTCAGATTTTGTACTTCATGAATTCTGGCTTGGAGCAGAAACCGGTGCTATAAAGAGAGAATTGTCCATGCAGAAACCTCAGCAGATAATCCCAGTCAGGAGACACTCATTAAACCTTGTTTAGTATCATTGGTTCTATGGATAATTAATAAAGCAATCAGCTGGAAGAACCCATTCAAGATATGGATGGTATAATATAAAAAACTCTTCCACATGACTGGCTGAGTAAGGGTTTCAGTGCTGGAAAGGTATGAGAAAGCCTTAAATGCCTCTTATTTATGCAGAAAGTGGGGAGACAGACCACAATAAAGAAAAATCTCAACTGACTCATGAGGGCCCCCAAGATGCTGTGATCTGGACCCAGGAGAAAACCCTCCGAACAGGCTCTGATGCCTTTGGTGCTCACAGCATATCTCCACTGAGACCAGCATCCCATCTCGACTGGGCTACAGCAGAAACCTCCGTAAACGAGGCGGCACAGAGGCGGCAGCATCCATCAACAGCCAATTCATTATGCTAAATCCAGAGAGGATAATGAAAACAGCTGAAATATGGGACCAAAGGCCAAGGTTGGGTTTCCCTGGAAACCATAGCATTGTATTTGTTAACTTTTGTTATTCGCAAATGTTGCCCACGGTATTTTGGCGTTGCTGGTCTGCCAAGGGAAACGCTGGGGTCTGCGCCGGTGTTTCCCCCTCCCTCCCCACGTTAGGAATACTGTAGCTTCAGAAATTTCTTACTAAAAGGAAAATAAAGGGTTGGGTGGTTTTTTTTTTTTTTTTATCTTTCCCAAAGTTTCCTTTTTATCTTAATAAAGACACTGCTATATATTCTCATAAATATCTTGGCCCACATAATATCTCCCCGGTTCTTGCCAATCGCCAGGAGAAAATAAGTGACCTCAGTGGGGCTGCAATGGCAACATTGGTATTTATCAAGAGAAACTCCTACGAGTCTTATTTTCATTTTTACTGCCGTCCAGCTGGGGTATAAATCAAATAGATATCAGGACCGTTCATCCATCCTGATGGATCTTAGTGCTGCTGTCATCATGGGGAAGGACATCCGCATGGGAAGATTTGTGTATATCTGTCTACTTTTGCTCTGCCAACGAGCAAGTTGTCATCCCTGATGGAAACGTTAGCACACAGTGGGGATATCTGGAAAAAAGGGGTTTGCTCACAGCAATAAATTACTTAGCCAGACCATTCATATTGTCTAGTCATAATTTTCAGTCTTTTATCTCCGCGCCTTTAACTGGCAAGGGAATTTCAGGGCTTTTTACACACTATTCTTTAAACAAGACAAACTATTTTTAGCAACTGAGCTTTACAAGAGGGAGCAGAGTGAGAACGAGTTGGGCTTCCCAGCACAGCCTCGGCAGTGTTTTTAATGCTCAGCAACACTTATCCCCCAATATGAGGACCCAGAGCCCCCCAACGCAGCACCAGCCAGCCAGGCGTACGGGAGGTGCTTCTGCAACCTCTGCTTTATCAAACCCTCCATGCACACTGGCTCATCTCCCTTAGGTGGAAAATAAAGGTGCTTTTTACTGTATTGTGTAGGTCAAGAAGTGCTTTGAGCCCAGGGATGTGCTCTAATAACAAGCGGCCCAACTCCATGAGCACTGGGAGACGCGGCCGCCTGCTAAAGAATGGAAAATGAAGATAAAACCATGTAAACATTAAGTGACAGATTAAAACATTGAGACGTTTTACAAGAATGCACACAAATATCCTCCAGAAGGTTTCCCAAGCTGCTTTATTTTACATGTTTTGTCTGCTAGCTCTCCCCCTTGACCATAAAGGCAGCTGTAAAACCGGCCGCAAACGGGCTGGCTGCGGGGTGAGTGACTCCTCTGCTAGCCCTCGCAAACGCAGGAAATATTTAGCGCTCGCTGTCAAATCCTGTTCCTTCTTCAAGGGAAGGAAATTTCCATTTCCTTCTTACCTCACATGGCTTCATCCACGCTCTGGTATAAGATGCACCGTCCCCTTAACAGCCCACTGCGGCACACAAACTTTTAGCAAGTTAAGATGGAACCCCGTGACAGGCAAGTTGTTTATATGTTGATTTGGTTTTGTTTTCAGGCTTTTGCCTATTTTCCCTCTTTTTCAGCTTAAGAAATTAGGAGTGTTTTCCCACACGTAGCCCCCACTAGCAGCCTGCCAGCCAGCCCTGCTCCAAGGGACACAGATAATCCCCTCCAGAGGAAGCCTCACCATGCAGAGATAGCCTTATTTTTTAAAACAAAGGAGAAAAAAAGATGGGTTTTTGCCATTTCCCACATTTTTTTTTCATTTATCTTTGTCCCATTGTGTTCTATTTTGCCCTCCAGTGGGTCCCACCGGCCTTGGCAGCCCATTGCTGGCTCTCAGTCTGGTTTTGCTCTGCAGGAACCACCGGGGAGCTTAGCAGCAAGTGTCCCAGGAGACTTTCTGGTCCTTGTTTCTGGGTCTGGATTGCAAGCAGTTATCTGGAAGCCTGAATTTGACCTCCCTGGGCTTGGGGCTCTAACCCTACATGCATGCTTGGGTAGCTCCTCTAAGCCAATGGTGTAAAACTGGTTGGAGGGAGGTTGGTAGCTGTGCTGCAGCTCCAAAGAGGGTTTCCCAGGACACTGTCACTGCCCAGCTTCCTTCCAGCTCCCCAGGGATGGGGAAAGTCATAGAATCATAGAATGGTTTAGGTTGGAAGGGACCTTGAAGATCACCTAATTCCACCCCTCCTGCCCTGGGCAGGGACACCTCCCCCCAGCCCAGGGTGCTCCAAACCCCATCTAACCCGGCCTTGAACACCTCCAGGGATGGGGCAGCCACAGCTTCTCTGGGTAAACTTGGCCAGTGTCTCACCACCCTCACAGTCAACAATTTCTTCCTAATATCTATTCTAAATCTCCCCTCTTCCAGTTTGAAACCACTCCCCCTCATCCTATCACTACACGCCCTTGTAAGAAGTCCCTCCCCAGCTTTCTTGCAGGTCCCCTTTAGATACTGGAAAGTTGCTCTAAGGTCTCCACGGAGCCTTCTCTTCTCCAGGCTGAACAACCCCAACTTTCTCAGCTTATCTTCATCAAAGACGTGCTCGGAGCATCTTCATGGCCTCCTCTGGACCTGCTCCGACAGTCATTTTATCTCTGCTGGAAACACACTGAGGCTTGGGCATGGTGGTGAGGATGTGATGCAGAGTTCTCCTTTCCAGCCCCAAGGGTAAGGGAGCAAGAGGTGTAGAATAACCATGCTGGGGCCATAATGTCCCAAGTTTTGGCACTGGAGAGCTTCTAGCTCCTGTACACGCTCACGTTGGCCCACCAGTGCTGCTGGGGCATCTCAGCCTGAGCAGGTTTCGTCACCCTCAAGCAAGCAGTTACTTGGGGTGAGGAATTCTACCAGGGATTTCTGGAAAACTGCTGGTGGAAAGGGAAGCACCCAGGCTGGTGTGGAGGGGGACATGTGGCAGAGGAGTTATGCTCAGCGAAACACGTGCTGTGCAGAATCCCACGAGGATCAGGTGCCTCTGCAGTTGAGCAGGACCTTGATCCCTACCCTTTGGGGGGACAAAAAGCAGGGGGTGCTGCTGGTGTAGGAGGGACAGGGTCTCCCTCCGAGGCCAGCACACATGTTCTTCAGTTTCTCTAGGCACAGATGGAAGAGAGGGCCCTGTGAGACAGCATCTGCCTTTAATTGCCTTTTTCCCTTTCTCATCTCTCTCCCTGTTTTTCCTTTCACTCCCTCTCTGTTGTCTTGTCGCACCATCCACCTTCCTCCCTCGCTCCTCACATCTCCCTTGGCTTGCATCCCCTCTTCCTTTCATCGCCATTTCAAATGCCCCAAAGGGTTTGACTTTTATTTCACCGTGCCTCTTGCTTCCCTGAACGCCCTCCCTTGGGAATAACGCCGAGGTCTCCTCTTTCATTCACTTCTGAGCTGAGTTAAAAGAAACAGGACGTTAAACCCGCACAAAGCCACTAACACACGTATTTCTTTTTGATCTTGACATCCGCAAGTCGTAATAGAACCAGAATCAAAACAGTCCAGAAATTTGGCACAGCGAGGGCTTGGAAGGAGCAGTTGAAAGGAAGATTTCCAGGATTAACTTTTTTTTTTTTTAAATGCAGGTTTTGGAGAAATTTTGCTTTGAAAAAATGCCTTGCATACAAAGCCTTTCCACCCTGCCAAATGATTTCCAGTTTCTTGTGATAAGAAAGCTGCACATTGGGGAGAAAAAAAAAAAAGGGTAAAAAAAATGCTGAGCCTTATTTACCATCACTGCCTTCCTGTGAAGATGCACAGAACCAAACCAGCATTTCACTGGCGGTACTGACTACACCGTTCCTGCGGTGCCTACTCCGGGTGCCCTTCGGTTTATCCCTGCGAGACGGTGGGAGACAGCCACTTGCACATCGCTCCCAGTCCCCTTCCAAGCACAGGGAATTTTATTGCAGTTTTAATGTGTCTAACAAGAGGTTCTTGGCACGGGCAGCCCGCATGGCTTTCATTCCTGTGGTCTATGAACATATACATTCGCCGAGCTGTTTACACTCTCTGTCCAGAGATATTTTTCTGATTAACCACCGGCGGTTATGGGGATTTATGTTTGCCCACATGCACAGCTGGGAAGAGCAAACAGCAAACACTGGAGGCAGGGCGGACGGGCACACTCTGTGTCTCGGCTGGAGGACACAAAATTCGAGGTGAAGCAACTCCTTGCTGCCGCTTGCACCGTCTTCACTAACAGCTGACGATAGGACAATGCTCTTTTCTGTTCTGTTTCACCACTGCTTTATTGCTCCCAGAAATTCCTGGAAGAGGGTTCCTTTGTATCCATCTGGATAATGCGCCTATCTGATTCAAAACAGTAATTGTTGGGTATTTCCTCTGCGCAATCAAGTATTTATCAGCAGCGGGTACTTCTGCACGGAAAATTAGATATTAAAGGGCGCTGTGATACAAAAATCAGCACACATTAAATAACTTTTACTACTAAAAATATGCTGTAACATCTGCCTCCGAGGCATGTATATTTAAGTGTGCGCACACATCACCTTAATTAGAGCATTGGTGCTATCAGTAGGAGAAATGAGGCTATGTGGTAGAGTCCCCGCAACCATTAACTTCTCATTTTCATTTAAAGCACATCGCTTCATAGTAAGAAAATTAGATAATGATCAAAAGTCCATCTCATCTTTCAATAAAACCTCGCCTGTTTGCATTTCAATACCTGCCTGTCTCTTGGTGGAGCCGACCTTAAGGGAAGGGTTGGGTGCATCCCCCAAACCTTACGCCCCATCTTTTTCTACATCCCTGGTTTTGGGACATTTGTGGGAACCTGCAAAGTCAGAAATCACTGTCACGTAACAAACATTATATTTTTTTATAAAAATAGATACATCAGCTATGAGACACACACCAGACTCCAGCACTTATTTGTGTACAACTGTCTTCGTCACTTCTCTCCCACCCTTCGCCCCTGTGTCAACGCTCACTGGGGTGAGAGCAGCAGCCCTGACTGCCGCTGCCAATCACAGCTGAGTCATTTCTTGCTCTTCATTCATTTAACACAAAGCCTTGGCAGAAGGAGCAGGGCAATAAATGCCTGCGACATGAGCTGTGCGTCCATCCTGCAGCCAGAGCAGAGCTCACTGTGGTCACTGGCTTGTCCTCACTCTAAAATGTCTCTGCGTGAACCAGATGAATATTATCAGCCAGTTTCCTATTCACCTGTTTTACCTAAACTGCCAAGCTGTCTCTTTTTCGATATTCGAGGTCCCTGACCAGAAAAACCACTCTTGTACTTACAATTGATTTATTCATTCAGGGGAGGTGACATACCCAGTGAGAGCAAAAACGAAAAGGCAGATGCTGACTAGTTACATCTCATTAGACCACTCGTAACTAATTTGATGCTTTTCCAGCTGTAACAACTACCTCCAAAATATTGTCTGGTTGCAATGCGATTTCCAAAGCTTTAATCTCGTACGCAGGTCCCTGCGCTGCCAGAGAGAGACTTTGCAGAGCTTTGGTGCTTGGGCAGAGTTCGACCTGCAATAAAGATTAAATACAGGAAAACAATAATGAACCACTCCTGCCCACTGACACCAACATGGATTTTCTTATGTGAGTGATGAATAAATGCAGGATATGTTTGTCGTTGATGTGTCCCGTTGTACACGTCTGGGCGCTTTGGGAGGGAAGCTGTTGTCTCTGCTGCTAGATGATACGCAGCCCCTTGTCCCATTTGCTGTGTTTTCATTGATGAAAGACCAAAGTGTGCAAAAATCAACGGCCTCATGCATAATACAGGGAACAGCAATTAACTCTTCGCTGCGATCGTCTGTCTCCCACCGCCGTGACGCTGACTGACTACAAATGGCTCTCTGCCTCAGCCGGGGCCGAACTCTGCCAATTCTCATCATCGATCAGGCATCCTGCGCCCGCTCAGCTTTCAAAGCTGCTCGAGGTGTCTCTTGCTGTTTTCCCCCTCGCTTGGCTGGCAGACACGCATGGAAGTAACTACGTGTCCGATCGCATTAGGCTCTCCAACCACACCGCTTATTATTCTGGCTGGGTTTGCAAATCTGATCGGTGGCGCGCGGGCTGGGAAGCTCAGTCTTGGAAAATCTGATTTTATGAGCCCAAGCCTCATCTCAGTTTATTCCCCATCATCGCCAGACACTGCCCCAGGAGGTAGGGACTTTGTCAGGGTTGCCACACTGTCCGAACTTCTTCAGAGCATCCTTGTGGTCCTCCCACTGACAGCCTCCTTGTTCCCACACCATCCTCCTGCCACGGACCTTGGCAATGCAGGAAATGGCCAACCCATTGGTTTCACTGTGGTGTGATGAGTGTAGGGGTCCCCACAGGAGCTGCCTCTGAGCAGGCAATGCCTGCAAGCTCTGTGAGCCAACCTCTCCCTAAATTATGCCTATAGTGGCCAATCGAGGAGCAATAAAAATAATTGCTTCTGTGAATCTATCTTCTCTCACTTACTAGACATCAGAAGAGATGGCTGTTCAGGTGTTTTGCTTGTATTGCTGATAGTTAAATGGGAGAAAATCTTAATAATAATAAAAGCGCTAATGACCAGTAGCAGTAACCTTTGGCATAAGAATTTCTTGAAGTCTTCATCAACCTGGGCCAAATGGCCCCAGCAGGAGGGGGGGTCTACAGCTCTCCTCGAGGAGCCTGTCATGGAGGAAATGGAGCCGGGACCTAAATCCTTCTCTCTGGTGCCCCATGACGAAGTTTGGTAGCTAAGGACTGAGCTACTTTGGAAGTGGTGGTGGGACTACATCCCTCCCTTCCTTCTCTGATGGGCTCAACATTTAATGTCCATGGGCATATAACCATCAGTCCAGTACTCACACAGTCCTGTCCAAGCACGGCTACTTCACAGCTTGTCAAAGGTACAATCTTGGCCAGGCTCTGGAGGAAAAATCAAGACTTTCTAGTGCTTTTAAAACCCCACGCACCAGTTTGTTTAGTGAAAGGATGCAGGGATGGTGAGCAGGAAGGCGATGGGGCCCCTCGCTCTAGATTAGACCCAGATGGCCTGCAGAGGTGGGGGAATAGCCTTTTCCTTCTTGATGATGAATGCGCAAATCCCTTCTGCAGCTATCTGAACCGTCGTGTTGTGAAATGTATGATGATTGATTAGGAGAGTATTAACCTTGTCATTTGTAATAGGTCATCCGGCGATTTTATCACGTTTTAATCCATATCTTTTTCATACCGATCTCCTTCCCAAGGAAAGTGTGTAGATGGGCGAGCCGGGGATGGATGGGGGTCGATGTTCAGAGAGTTTGATGATAATTTTTTTAATGCTTGCCTTTTCTGAGTCAGTTTTTTTGGTAGCTCTGGTGGTGGGGTGAGATGACCATTTCTCCAAGATTTATGTGACCAAATTAGTGATGTATATTTACCGATGACCGTGAATTCCCTATGTCCTTGAGGTGTTGCAGGTTTAAGGAAACAGACCATACGCAGTAAGGTTTTAGGACCTTACTCTACCTGAAGACGTGAATGTCTCCCTGAAGTCTTGAGGAGATTGCTGTGCCTATCTGAGGGTAAAATCCACTGTAGATTTATTTTGTGCTTTGTGAAATAATAATTTCTCTTTTATTCACTGTCTTGTTTAAAATGGGTGATGAGCTGTGAATACCCAAGTTAGACAGTTACTTAATTAAGTAAGAAAACATTTTTCTTTAGTACAGATTTGTGAATCCAAGCTTGCAGGCACCTGGTGAGACTTTCGAAAGCACCAAACACTAAATTTGCCCAGCTTCAGGAAAATCTGCCCTTCTGCCCTACGCCTTCACTGGAGACATTTCAGGCCAGCTCTGTTTCTCACCTCTGTTTTCCTCCTCTGTGCTGTTTTTTTGTTTTATCAGACCTAAGGCTGAGTAGTTTTCACACAGCTATACACCCTGATGCAATGCTTGGGTGGAAGGAAGGATGTTATTTCAGTTATTTATACCCTTTTTTTTCCCCCGATTGTGTTGTCTGGAAAGGATGACTGTGGTCTTGGGTCTGGTTTTGGTCCAGGAAGGAACATCTCAGCTGGAATTAGACCTAAAATGGGCTCCCCCAGTCAATGGGGATAATTTAATGGGTTGGCAACTGTGGCTGCAGAGTCAATCCATGGCTGTGGACAAGGCTTGCACTGCTTGGCTGGAATGACTTAGGGGTGCAGCAAGAAGAGAGTGAATTGGCACAACCATCAAGTTCCAACTGCATTTCTGTGTCCCTTAATGATGGCATTAAGTTCAAGTTAGTGGGTTTCTTAGGTGGAACCACCACTCCAGTAAAGTGCTCAGAAAGGGACCAAGCATGATGCTTGGGTTTTGATGAAAGAAGTAGATTAAAACCATGAAGAAATCCATTTTTAAGAATAAATAAAAAAAAAAAAAAAAAAGAGGGAATA
This sequence comes from Ibidorhyncha struthersii, assembly GCA_013398815.1. Lineage (NCBI taxonomy): Eukaryota > Metazoa > Chordata > Aves > Charadriiformes > Charadriidae > Ibidorhyncha > Ibidorhyncha struthersii. The sequence continues at coordinate 397,733 of VZSZ01010347.1, forward strand.
TCCCAGCCCTGTCCCACCCCGAGCTGCCTGAGAGGCGTTGGAGGTCTACAGGCACATCAGGTAGTGGGAGGCTCAGTCTTGTGCTTGCATGGTCATTGCTACTATCTGCTGCGTGTCTTTCTATCTGCATTACAAAGTGAAATGAGCTGAAATTTCCCCAGAAGGTTACATCTGTAATGACCAGTATCTGCATGCCTATGCTGATGGGGACATTCCCGTTACAGTCTGTCATTCCAGAGGAGAACTGGACACTATTGCCCTCGGGTGGTGCTTTCTGGGTGCTGATCTCAAAGCACGGTACCATTTTTTAATGCCTTTGGTGTCAGACAGAAAATGCAGGATGCATCTGTTCCACACTCACACCTTGGAAAGTTGAGATATTTTGAGATCAAACAAATTTCTCAAGCCCAATGAGGAAATTTGTTGGTATGACGATGCACTGAGATGCATTTATGTGCTACATGACTCATGAGAGAACTCTCTGGGATTTAGGGCACCCCCTCCCTGGAGCAGAGCTCTGTACACTGAATTGCATGCTATACAATGACTGCAGCCTCTCTATTCTGTGGAGAAAAGAGGATTTCACCCTCACAACAGCTAAATTTACCTCTGGGGGGAAAGACCACACCATCCTCTTGTCCCAGATGGAATTGTCTCGGGTAACCACATTTAACTAAGGCTTTCACCTTGTTTCAGTTCAAACATCACTGAGAAAAATGTGTGTATGCACGGGAGGTATTTACATAGTGTTTATTTTGGGATTTTAGCTTAATAGAGCAACAGGAACAAAGAAACAAAACCAAGGGGAAGGGTGCAAACGTATTTCTGAGACATGCCTGAACCTGCTGCACCTCTTAATAAGATTTAGCGAGATCAATATGTCGATACAATATTCTCTGGCCTTGCCAGAACAAATATTCAGAGAGGAAAGTGGGGCAAGGACTGCTGCGGGCTTTTCTTGCCTTCAGAGCACTGCTGCAGAATTAGCAGAAATTTCCATTGTGAAAAAAAATATTGAGCTTAGGCTTTCAGTTGATGAAAATCCGGCACATTCAGGAATTTCACATCCTTGGCGGGATGATAAACTTGCAATTCCCTCTCTCTGATGTAGTCTTTGCTCTTTCTAAGGGATTATTCTCATTTTTTTCAGTTCGATATAAGCAAGATCAGGATCAGGCACCTTTGGCTTGAATCACCGCTGGGGCGGTGGCTCAAGGTCTGGTGTGGGCTGGGAAGGTTAAACACCAGAAAGGGTGGGTGTTCCCCAAAAATGTCCAGGAGACTTCCAGAGCCAAAGCTATCCTGCCACTGCTACAGCAATTGAAAGATGAATTCAACCCAGAAAGCAACACTCTTCTTGGATTCTCAGCAATGTTCTTTGTTGAGTGTATACACTTGGAAAATGCTTTCTAAAATATTTACTTTCGAATATTTTTAACTATGCTATAGTGTTTTACCAAAAAAAAAAGCTAAAATTATCCCTTCGTGGTTGTTTTGCAGTACTGACTCAGAGTTTGCTAGTACAATCTGAGTCTGCACTGCTGCTGGGTTGCAGTTTATGGAGACTCAGCCCTTACCCGGTCTGTATGCTCCCACTGAAGATGGAGAGTTGCTAGCTATTGCTGCAAATGATTTTTTGTCAAATGCATTTCATTAGAATCATTTGAGACACAATAAATAAGGTAATTCACATGAACTTTGAGTAAGAAACCACCCTTTTTGGAATGCGGTAGAAGACAGGACTGAAGGAGGGTGTTGCTCATTTGCTAGTATTGCTGGTACTTACGGGCTGGATTGTGAAAAACAGATTTTTAACCTGGAAAATAGAGGCTCAGCCCCAGAAAGAGCGATGCCTCCACCTTTCCCAGGAGCCTGCTGCTGTGCTGCCTCCCAAGCCCTTCACTCGGTACTTCTGACGTAGTAGAAATAATTGCTCTCACAAGAGAATACAGCGGCTCACAGAGTACGCTGGAAAGTTCAGGACTGGAAATGCTGGGAAAAAACACATCGTTTACTCTAATGCTACCGGCTTTAACATGGAGACATGATAATTTGACCAATCACATTCATTTTGACAATGGATACATATTGTCAAGCTAAAGCAAATAATCATAAAAATATACCTGTTATTTTGCTGTCGGCCAAATATAACCTCAGCACTAGAGGAGATTAAAGACAGAGAGCAGTAAAAGCAAGGCCCAAAAAGCATGAATTCTCTGCTAATAGCACGAGCAATCCACTTTGCTAGAAGTCAGTTGAAATGGAGTTTGTGTGAACGCACGGCCTCTGTGCGCTTGTTAGGGCGTTATTTGTACCCCTCTGCCCAAACCGTCATGCTGTGTGAGGCCACCGCCCACTCCTGGCAGAGAATTAGTGAAATTGCATTTTTTTCTTGAGTTGAAGCCCATGCTTCAACCCAGTGATCAAAAGAGAAAACCCAATCCAGGCATTCCTGCCCAAAACTACGATCTGAATCTCAACCCATCTGCAGTCTGCGGCTTCAGTCCCTTCACATTTGTTGTAACAAAAACTGTTTAGAAAAAAAGGACAAATAAACTTGTTAAGAGAGATGACTGGGGTCACTGCACGAGCAGTCACACTTAGTTAGCTCTGACGTGTTACTGCAAGACGCATTTATGGTCCATCATGGATCAGTCCAGAGGCTGGGATAAGGTACTTTGACAGAAGTGATGGATCCCTCCATTTTTTCTTGTACCTAAATCCAGACCGAGTTCATTAGAACTTAAAAAAAAAAAAGTAGCTAACAAAGGAAGAAGCAGGTACAGGAAACATCTAAAGCAGAAATTTAGTTTTTTTAAAAGGATATAACATAAAGAAATAAGTATATTGCCCACCGCCTTAACGGACCATTGTCTGGCCAAGGGCTGAGTCAGCATCAGGTTAGCACGGTAAGACCATGCAGGGGCAAATGCTCACAGAGGTGTCAGGGCTTTTATCCCACCATCCCTTTTCCAGTTCATCCTTTCTCATCTGAAACTGGCCTTTTTCAGAGCGGGGCTCAGACGAATAACCCAACAGCTCCCCCATGGTGACCCACCGATTCCCAGGGTGGTAGGACAGAAAGTGGCCTCACAGCATCAACCTACCATGACAAGAGCCACCTCCAGGGAGCCAGTGGTTGAAAGTAGAGCAGAAACCCATGATTTCTCCAGTGCTCTCACATCAGTTACTTTTACTCAACTTTATGTAGCCATTACATTTTTTTCCTTTATTTTCTCATCTTGATTAGCCCGTGTCCCACCACTGCTCCCGTCTCCAGCTGCCATCTGTGAGCAATCTACATTCCCTGCCTCATCATTAATTTGTGTCATTTCTTGAAAACAACGCAATCATATACTCTTCGTAAGTATTTAATTCTGAACCAGGAGAGCTTAAAATACCTCCATGTGTGCCTGCATGCACCAGCTGAGTATCACCAGACCATAGCCCTGGCTTCTTTTTATGGCCTGGATGAAAAAGCCTCTGCCTCATGCTCCCCACGAGCCACAAGCCCTTTGCAAGCGCGCAAGCTATGCCCAGTTTTTCACTGTTTGGGTTCTTCTTCCCCCCACATATGGTAATAGTTTTTCATGAAGAAAAAAAAAAAAGTCAATGACATTTTCTACAGAACGAAAAAAGAGGAAATAATTTTCTTTCAGAAGTTCCCTTTTTGGAAGGAAAACAATGCTTTCGAAACTTTTATTTTAAAAACTTTCATTGCTTGTGTAAGTTTGAAAATATTTGGCTTTGTTTCCAGTGCAATGAAAACAGTTTTTGAAACATCCAGATTTACAGTAAAACAGGCATTCCAGCCTTCAGACAGCTCTTGATTTGGAAGGTCCTTTAGAAACACTTGGGACAATCCATCCCAGAGACACCAAGTCGCAATTCAGTGGCAAACTAGGGACATTTCTTGGACATCGCTCTGCCCACCCAACCACGAGCTTGTTATGCACGTGCAAACGGCTGACCCATCAAATACAAAACCCCTCCTAGGCCAGGATTTTGGACCCCAACACTCCTGTGCCCCTGGGAAATAAATGCAGGAGAAAGTTTCTCCTGAGCGTAGAGCCTGAATAATCAAATGTTGGGTTGGGTTCACCGCAGGATCATTTCTGTAGTGAGGTTTCAGCCTCTGTGTACACAACAGGACACAGGAAAACATCTGAGGAACAAGACCTCACTCCAGGAGCACTCAGCATTCACCTCTCTGTGACAGTTACCACCAGCTTCTGTGCCTCCTGCTTAAGAAATTCACGTAAAACAGAGACAAAAGGTCGTGCTGCTGCCTTTGACACACATCCATATGTGCCACATGCCACTCGCGTTAACATAATTAACTTAATTTGACAAACTGCATCGAGCAACAGGCGCGGTTGTCTCGGAGCCTATTTGCTCTGTACGGTGACTACTCCCCAAACCATCAACATGACAGAAGAACTGTGTCTAATTAACACTTTCTTAATACCTCAACAAATAACAAACCTGCTGTTGGGAAAAATAGTTTCACACTTCCTTATCAAATTAGGGCAAAATCACTCCTAATGAGCTAAAATCAATTAGTGCGACACCGAAATGAATGTATTTATGCTGTCAGCAAGCGTTATTTGCATAACAGTTTGCAAGGGCAGGGAAGATGCTATAGCGTCTCAGTGCTGCTAATGAGGAGCTGCTGCGAGAAGGTGCTACTGGAGAGAAAATTGTTTCATGCAACCTCCGTACAGCACTGACTGGCACCCAGGGCCAGAAGCATCACAGGGGACCACGCAGGACTTTTGTTCTCCAAAAAACCCAAAAGCCCACATAAATGAGGTCATCCTCTCTGCAGCCCCGGGAGAAACGGAGACGTCCCTGCTGCTCTCTCTGCCATCACGGTGTGTACTGCCCACACCAGTGACCGGGGTGAGCCTTTTGGCACCACCAGCACCTTCCCCATGTGCCACAGTGCTGATGAGGGACGTGGCTCTTCCCTTGTTTACCCAGAGAGGTAAAAGCCTCTTCAATGCCTCTTCTGCCCATGCAGGGAAAAATAAACAGCTGAAAATGATACATAAGAAGACAAAAATGCCTTTATGAAAGCCATCCTTAGTTTTCTGTTGTTGTTAAAACCTTTAATGAATTAGAGGACTGGTTCATGAACAAATGGAATGTAGATAGGCAGCAATTGATTTTAATCATATTTATTTTTTATAGCTACTTAAAACATCTCGTTGCAGTTCCGGCATATACAAATGTATTCTTGACCTTGGAGTTAATTGCTTCAAAACTGTGCTTGTGACTAATGCCTACGTGCTCATGTGTCTCTGCCTCTCTCTATCTCAATGCCATTATAGTCGTGCACGTAGAAATAAATATGCAAGAGGAAGAATGACACAATACGGACTGAAATAACCGCATGTAAGCTGGTGCAGCTGAAATTCTTACTAAGACACTTGTAGCAAATTATGTCATCTTTTCCTGTATTTAGGCTATCATATAGACAATAGTTGGATGGATAAATAACTCAACATCCTGCAGGTTTCCCCGTCAGAAGAAAGGATGGATGAGTGGAACATGGGTCCAAATAAATAAATGCAAAGAGAAGCAAACGCAGGGAGGGACCAGGAGAGTAGGGGCGAGTGTGGTTTAGGAGAGGAAGCTGAAAGGGGATGGCAGGTCTGGCCAGGCAGAGCAAAGGCAGGAAAGGGACATGGGTGGATATTAGGAAAAATTTCTTTGCCGAAAGGGTTGTCAAGCTTTGGAACAGACTGCCCAGGGAAGTGGTGGCATCACCATCCCTGGAGGTATGTAAAAGATGTGCGGACATGGTGCTGAGGGACATGGGTTAGTGGTAGGTTTGGCAGTGTTGGGTTAACGGTTGGGCTCAATGATCTTAAAGGTCCCTTCCAACCGAGACAATTCTATGACTCCATGGCGCATGAACCCATCAGCACCATAGCACCAGGGGATGGTGCTGCTTCTCCTCGCAAAGACTGTACAAGGACTGAGCTGCTCTAAGTCCTTCTGGTCTTCTCCTGAAAGGCTTTGGGGAAGGATATGGTGGGAGGTAGATCAGGAGAGCTCCAGTCAGCTCTCTGCACGAGTGGGCACAGGGGAGGTCTGATGCCGTGGGAAAGAAAGAATCAGGTTCACTTTGAATTACTCTTAGCATATACATGCACGTGCTAACAGCTATGAGTTCTACTTACTTTTCAACACAGTTTCTTCTTTAAAATAGAAATGGCCAATTCTATACCTTGTGTTGTGGTTTAACCCCAGCCAGCAGCTAGGAACATGCAGATGCTCGCTCACCACCCCTCCTTTCCCTNTAATAGGACAACATCAGAAAAGGGAAGTAACAATAATAACAATGACACAAGTCCTTCTCACCGCACAGTGGATTGGCACCATCCTACCGTCCCACCATCCCGACGAGTGATTGCGAGTACCCACCCTCCCCCAGCTAACCCCATTTACACACTGAGCATGAGATCTATGGTGCGGAATATTCCATCGGCTGTTCCATTGTTCTGTCTAGGCTTCTTCTCAGCTTCTATGGAAAGATGAAAAAGAAGTCCTTGAAAACTATAAACATTGCCTGGCAAAAAACTCTAAAACAATACGTATTATAAACATTCCTTTCATACCAAATCCGAAACACAACAGCCACTAGAAACAAAATTAACTCTGTCCCAGCTGAAACCGAGATGGCTTGGGAAAATTTAGTCAATACAAGACAGGACATTTTCATTTCATTTATTTTCATAAAATAAAACCACAGTTTCAAACACATGGGCAGGGTGATGTTCTGCAATGATCCTGAGCTTTTCATATACTCAATATATTCTCCTAGGATAAAAATATTGGTATTCATACAAACCCATTAGGCACCATATTTCCCACACTTCTAGAATCACTCTTCATTGCTGGTTTCATTTTAATTTGTCTATTAAAAAGGTGTGTGCATCGGGGAGTATTTTAATATCAAAAAACTCAAGAGAACAGTCCCCATTTATTCAATGTCCTTGGAAAAAAAATGTAGCAAACATGAAAAGGAAGCCAGGCTCCTCAGAAGGTGACACATCTACATGGGACAGCTTTAGAAAAACATGGGGGTTCGGCACCTTTTGCTGAACCCACACCTAGAAAAGAAGTATTAACTGGGTGAAGGTAAAGCCTCCGGCTGTTGCTGGGTGCTGGGGCGTTCTGTCCACCAACCCTGGCGTTGAGGAGCGGATTGGGAAAAACTTGGTGCCAGCTGGAGCCCTCCTGCTTTGCGTATGGCCAAAGCAGACACAGGAGTTCCTGTCCTTACAACTTTGTGCAAAGCTGTGCCCAAAGCACACACAGCTGATTAACAGCTCATTAATTGACATGGGGCTGCAGCAACATGAGTCGTGGTTGCAGCATCCCCCAAAAAACACATTGGAGGTCATACCAGAGAAATTTCTCCAGGAATGCCTTCTTCTCGAACTTCTCGCATCTAGGATGGATATTAGGAAAAATTTCTTCACCAAAAGGGTTGTCAAGCACTGGCACAGGCTGCCCAGGGAAGTGGTGGGGTCACCATCCCTGGAGGGATTTAACAGATGGGCAGACGTGGTGCTGAGGGACATGGGTTAGTGGTGGGTTTGGCAGTGTTGGGCTGATGGTTGGACTCAATGATCTTAAAGGTCCCTTCCAACCGAGATGATTCTTTGATTCTATCTTGTGGGAATATACTTCTTACTCTGTTTTCTGTAGTTTTCTCAGCAAACAGAGCAAAGACTTAATTTTACCCACCGTAGGGTTTCCATGAGCGTGGCTGCTGCCGCGGGGTCTGCCTGGGACCACGTAAGCCCCAGGCGTTCCCAGCGTGCTGGGACTGCAGCCCATCCACTTAACATAGCTTCACGCATTCCCCGGCATCGGACATCACCTCCCACCGCCCCACCAGCAATTTCAGCTGCCCTGTGGGAGCCCCACCGCCGAAAATGGCAGATCCTCTCGGCATGCAGAAAGCCCATCAATCACGCGGGAAGCACACAGGTAATGGGCAGCATGGGACGGGTCCCTGGCTTCCACCCAGCACACTGAAAAAAAAAAAAAAGCTATAATATTTTAACTTTTTGCTCTAGATACATTCTGCTGGGTCTAAGACACTCAGCATGAACCTATTTCTTATCTGTGCTTTTTATCTGGCAGCCACGGGGAAAGCATTTACTAATGCAACCAACGAACTCTGAAAAGTTTTAAACAGACTGTCTGAGGAAAAAGAGAGATTTTTTCATGTGATTTGGCATTAGTGATTATTCTCATTAGAAATTTTTGGACAAAGAGGAGTGTATCTGTGGCTAGGATTTCTTGGCCAGAGCTGCACCAGAAAGCCCACGCCGGGGAAGGTGGACACCCCGGTCCATGACACATCTGAAGACTCTTGGGCGAATATAAAAACTTCCCCAATCTTCACAGACAAAACTTCAAAATTTAAAAGGAGACATTATTTGTCCAAGAAAACAGAAATCAATGGTAGCTTATCACAGAATTTTATGCAACATAAAGAAAATGTGATGGAAACAGATATTTCGTCTCACATCACTCCTTGCTCTGTCGAAAGCTGTTTTCTATCTGAAAAAAAAAAAAATGTTCTCATATTATGTCTGGGCCTAATGTATAATTTTTACATTACAACTGGTATCTTTGAAAGATCATCTGAAATAAGGTTGCAATGTAATCTCCCAGAAAGGATGGGAGTCTGCAAGGTCAGTGAGTAAATGAGATGTGAGCATATAAGCAGCTAATGAAGGAAGCAAATATTAGTGAGAAAGGGAAGAAAATAAATTCCTGAAGGACTGAAACCAGAGTGTCGCCCAGCCACATGGGCTCTGTACGAGCAGGGAGAAAATGTGGGTACAAGGTGGACCCCGGGAGCTCCCCCCGGAGCGAGGGTCTCCCAGGCCATGTGGAGCATCCCCCATGCCTGGGACATGCCTGTCTCTTGGGGCATCCAGGAGAACCCCATCAGAAGTATCTCAGTATCTCTTTAGACACCTTCAATATGATTTCACTTTATACATGGAAAAAGTGGTAGGGGGGAGCTCCTCACCTTGTGCAAACGAGCTCCCAGGGACCCACCAAGGGTCGGACCCGCTTGCAGGAGAAATAGCTGGAAAAGATCATGCTGTCGGAGAAAATGTGACACTAACAACACTGAGCAGCTCCTGTGGCAGAGGCATTACCTGCCACAGTAATTAACGCAGGACAAGCACATTGTGCTGCTGTAGGGGCAGTCATTCTTCAAATGAGTAATTTATATGGGCACATCAAAGTATATCGCGTGTAATTTCTCACCTGTCACCGCCTGAGGGGAGCACATGAGCCTGGTTTACAGCGACGTGCTACACAGACACCACACAGTGGGCTGCGTATAACAGATTTTTTTTAGATTTTCAATCTTTAAATAGTTCTACAAGGCAGTGAAAACACCCTCGCAAAACCAAATCCCCTGTGCATCACAACCCCACAGGGCCTGGGGATACAGGAGTCCTGCTGGGAGACGTTTGGCAGCTGCTGCTGCTCAAAGGTGGTTTGCAAAGCCTTGCTGAGGTTTTGCTCAGTTCTTACCTGGCACTGAGCAAGGACTTGCTGGAGCACCCACACGCTGGATGGGTTCACACCGGCACTTTGCAGAAGTTTTATGCTCTTGTCTGCATCTTCTCCCCCAGGGATGCTCCAGGAGTGTTCCTGGACCTACTGCATCAGGCTTATCCTACATAGTTAATTCCATATTTATTGTCTCACTTTCCAGTCGTTCTTATGGTCGCGCAAAAAATCAGAATCTCTGATGCATGACTGTATTGGGTTGGTGTGGCAAGGTTTTGGTAGCAGAGGGGCTACAGGGATGGCTTCTGTGAGAAGCTGCTAGAAGTTTCCCCCATGTCTGATAGATCCAGTGCCAGCCAGCTCCAAGATGGACACGTCGCTGGCCAAGGCCGAGCCTATCAGCAGCAGTGGTAGCACCTCTGGGAATAATGTATTTAAGAAGAGGAAAAAAAAAACAGGACAATTGCAGCTGGAGAGAAGAGTGAGAAAACATGAGAGGAACAGCTCTGCAGACCCCAAGGAGAAGGAGGGGAGGAGGTGCTCCAGGCGCCGGGGCAGAGATTCCCCTGCAGCCCGTGGTGAAGACCACGGTGAGGCAGGCTGTCCCCCTGCAGCCCATGCAGGTCCACGGTGGAGCAGATATCCACCTGCAGCCCATGGAGGACCCCACACCGGAGCAGGGGGATGACCAAAGGTGGCTGTGACCCCGTGGGAAGCCCATGCTGAAGCAGGTTTGCTGGCAGGACTTGTGACCCCGTGGGGGACCCACACTGGAGCAGTCTGTTCCTGAAGGACTGCACCTCGTGGAAGGGACCCACGCTGGAGCAGTTGGTGAAGAACTGCAGACCATGGAAGGACTCAGGCTGGANAGGAGCGGCAGAGACAACGTGTGATGGACTGACCACAACCCCCGTTCGCCATCCTCCTGCCCTGCTTGGGGGAAGGGAGAGAAATGTGAAGTTGAGCCCAGGAAGAAGGGAGGGGTGGGGGGAAGATGATTTAAGATTTAGTTTTTTTTTCTTATTACCCCACTCTGACTTGATTGGTAATAAATTAAATGAATTTTGCCCCAGTCGAGTCGTTTTTGCCCGCAACAGTAATTGCTGAGTGATGTCCCTGTCCTTATCTCGACCCATGAGCCTCTCGTTATATTCTCTCCCTGTTCAGCTGAGGAGGGGAGCGACAGAGCGGCTTTGGTGGGCACCTGGTGTCCAGCCGGGGTCAACCCACCACAATGATGTACAAAAGTCAAATTCGGTCATCCAATTTTGAACCTCAGATTTAGATCAATGTCGCATCGTGAAGCTGTGATGTACAATAGCAGCTGTGGCTACAGTAGGAGGGGACCATGGACTCATAAAGTGTCCAGAAATTAATATGATGTGACTAGTCTCAGCCCTAGGGGATAGAAGGAGGAAAAACAAACAGTATTGCAACTCTACAACCCAATCATTTTGGTTATAGGAGGGAGACTGCTTTTCTCGCCAGCTCAGAAGGGAAAATAAGGCAGTAGAAATGCCACGACTAAAAGCAGGAGGACATAGAGAGCCCAAGTCAGAACCCAAGTCACAGTAACTAGTGTATGTATTTAATATTACCCAGTAAAATCTACTTGCCATCATGATTGCGTCAGAGAGGAGTTGCATTTTTTTATACTGATGCACGGTCGGCCTGAGACCAACAGAATGAAGCAAAATGTTTCTTTTGACGAGCTTTCTGCTTTTCCAACCTCTTGGGAACCACAGCAACAAAGCTCCTTTAAGACGTTGCGATCTTGCATCACGTTGAAATGTCATGGACTACCACAAGACAAATATATCTTTTGTGCAATTTAAATGGCAATCAGGGAGCTATTTTTTCTGATTAATATACGGAAAGTTGGCGGTCACAGCAGGGGACTGATGAGGCTAATCCGTCAATGTCCTTGATAGTGGTACGCTTGATTACTCCAAGCCAGTGGAAGTGCATAATGACGAGGAAAGGCGGTGATCAGAGCTGGGGTACACCATCCCTTCTGCTTGAGTCATTTGGATGTTTGCACCTCAGCCGACGCTACGTGGGATATTTGGATCAGCTCTCAAGACGGCATTGCTAATGAAATTAGGAGCAGGAGAGGATATCTATGTTCATGAGAGATCAGACGCAGTCTAGAAACACAAGAGATTAAATTTAGGATACTTGTGTATCTTTGGTAAGCACTCTCCACATGAGCAGAGATGGACCTAAAGAACCTGAAAACATGAATAGCTCTTAGATGAACTTGTCCTTTCAGTGCTTCTGCAGCAGATACCTGCCATGGCCAAGTAACTGTAGTTAAATGCATAAATAACCATCTTGGATGTCCTTTTATTAGAAAATTTGTACCCTCAGCAGGGAGCAGGGGAGGGGGTTTGATGGGTTGGTTGCCACTGACCACCCTTCCCTCTCACACTCTACAGGAGCAGATGCTCACGGTCCCAGGAGGGTCTTGCCCAGAGCAGCCGATGCTCTGCAGTTTGCTGGCTCAGCAGCCAGCTGTCACACAAAGAGGTTAAACACCAGCTGAGGGCCAAATCTGCATTTTCTTTTCCATCCTTTGAAGCCAGTCTCATATCTACCTGGGTTTCGCAGTGCTCCTAAAGGCATCGGGAGCATGAGCTATGGGTGCTTAACACGCGCAGATAGGCAGGCAGGGAGCCCGCAGTGCATCACACTGCAGTCGCCCACTGCATCCCTGCTGAGAAATGAGAAATTTCACGGCTTATTGAACACTGCAAATAGTCACAGCAGATAAGACACAGCCCCAAATCTTTTAATTATTATTTTTTTAGTTGAGAAATTCCCGTTGTGCTGCAGCCTACAAAACCATCCTTGCTTTTCTTCTCCCAAAATGCAGTCGGTTTGGTGCGCAGCGTTGAGTTAAACAGCAAAACTTGCCGTGCCCACAGAGAGGATTGCAGCACAGCCCTCCAACTCCTGGAGCTCTCCTCACCTTCTGAAGGCCAAGGACCTCTTAGCAATGGCAGCAATTTAATGATCCCATGTTTGATAGTACACCGTTAGCGGTGGTTGTACCACTAGTGGTGGCATCTTCCACTGAGGGCAGTAGGCAGGGGCTCTTCTCATTTAGCATTTCATTTTGAAAGCTGGGCACATCTCCCCAGTGCTCGCAGGCTTGCCTGCCTCCTGGGGGGCTTCTCTGGGGGCAATGCAGGGATCTGACCCGGGGTTTCCTGAAGTTGTTTTGTGTTGTTATACCAGCAATACGTACGATGGACACATCCGTGTTACTTCCAGAGGGTGGCGAGAAGGAATCAAAACTAAGAGACCTATTCCTAATTTTTGCTCTTTATGATGTAAAACTTTCCTTGATGAATAGCCTCACTTCTGCTTTACCTTCTGACTCCAAAGGGTGGGTCAGGCGTGTCCAGACGATGCTCTCTTTTATGGGCTGCGTAAACTAGGAAGGAGCAGCTGGCTTTGAACCCCAGTTGTGGCATCTTCTCCGTACATTGGTGCAAGTCCTGCCCTCTTATGGAGGCAGATCACTTCCAAAGTACATATATCAAAAGCTCCACTGAAGCACTAAGGATTATTTCCCACTACATTAATTTTTATTCTAAATGCTGCGAACACTCAAATGCAGAAAGGCTTAGACTTAAGTAATGAACTTAAAATGGCTTCAGCTACGTTGGACAGAATTTACTACTATTTGAAATAATACGTAGCAATTCATAACAACAGTGAGACTAACACTCATGTGATTCCATCTCATTTTTCTTTCAGGAAACAAAATATTCCTAGAAGCAGACATCCGTCATACTCTGAGAGCACGTGGAAGGCTGTGAAGGGGTCGCAAGTGCCCTAACAGGTACCAGCGACCCCAACACACGTTACACGGTTCGGCTGCCATTTCAAGCTGATTTTCCAGTGCAGCATTGAAGCCATGCAGCTTGACTCAGCTTTCCACCAACTCGATTGCAAGAATGCTGTTGGGCATCCTACCCTTTCCTCCACCCCTTAGTGCCGTTGATTTTGCAGCACGTTTGGTCGCAATGGCTTCTGCCGAGGAAGAGACATGTCCCACCAGAAGCCTTGGGGTGGAACAGGGTCTGCTGTGCCGTGGGTGGCAGCACCCAGCCCCTGGTGGGGGATGCATCCAGCGTTGGTTTGCACAGGCAGGGTGGGATGCCGGCTGCAGAAGATCACTCACCATCTGCTCATTTGTTGGCATAGAGCAGTTCAAAGGGAGTCACAAATTTGTAATGACCTGAATATTTCAATGCTGGCACATTTCTAATTAGTATGGGCTAATTTGCTTTCAGATCTTTTTCTCTCCTGTAAAGCTCAGCCTGCTCTGCAAGACAAATGATCATTTTTCTGAAATACCTTTCTTCCCCTTGGATTGCAAACCAACCAGCTCCAGGGCTCAGCCTCCAGCAGGCTGCAACTCTGCCACCTTAAGATAGCTTTGGAAAACTGCAGGCTCCTGCTGGCAAAACCAGCCCTGAAACCCTGGTGTGCACTCCTCCACCCTCCACCCTTCACCCTCCATCTTTCATCCTCCATCCTCCACCTTGCATCCTTCATCTTCCATCCTTCATCCTCCATCCTCCACCCTCCATCCTCCATCTTCCACTTTCTATCCTCTCCCTCATTCCTCCATTGTCCACCCTGCATCCTTCATCTTCCACCCTCCATTCTCCATCCTTCATCCACCACCTTCCACTTTCCCACCTTTCCTGGAGTGCAGAGCAGGAGAGCAAGCCATGCATGTGGGACACCTCCTTCAAATGTGTGCCACCGCACACCCTTGACCTGCTCCCTGCTGCAGATCCTGGCATGAGCTTGCTAGACTTGGCTTCCTGCTTCTGGAGGGGAAATCTTCCCTGAAATACCCCAAACAGAAGAATTTCGCTTCATGCTGGAGGAGCATCCCTCCCAGTTATGCCCAGCCACTGTTTCTCCATGTCTGGCAGATGACAGGCACTTTTCCTCCAGGACTAGTGGTGATGTCTGTGCTCGTTGGAGAGACCTGGTCGTTTTGGTGCCAGCCTGGTAGCAGTGGTGGGCAACATCGCCTGCAACCACGCTGCAAATCAGGACTCAACAGGACACATTCAGTGCCCGCACCCGGTCAGCTCAGATTCTGGGAGAGGAAAAATGCAATTCTAGTGGCCCCGTGGGCAGACTCGTGCCCCTTCCCAGCCCCAAGGCTGCAGGAAAACCATCTCCCTTCAAACACTTGTGAGTGGATAAAACGGTTGGATTTTACCCCGCAGGCATGCACAGGCCTCTGCAGTGGCTGGGTGGACAGTCAGAAACTCACCCTGCCGCTGTCGTTATTGTTTCTAAGCACTTCAGTAAACTAGTGGTCCACATCTTCATTTTATCCATCAGGTTCAATGTGGCGACCCTGATTGACAATGGACTATCCAGCCTTATTTTCAGCTTATTTCACAGGAGGAATAATCGTTCAGAGGCAAGAAAGAGAGTAGGACACAAGTGAATGAACCTGCTGCCCAGATGTTTCTCTGTGGGCAGGAGGAGGGGGGTGTCCCCACGGCCAGGAGCATCTCGTGGCCAGCAAGGTCCTTGCTTTGAGTTCAACACACATGGGATTTACCAAACATCCCCACGCCAGGCCCCGGGAGGGACCCTGGGCCTCAGAAATACTGCCATGAAAATCAGAAATACAGGCAGAGCCAGCAGGAAAAGGATGTGGCCACAACCCAGGTAGCCCTGGGGAGGGTTGTGCTGCAGGGATACCGAAATCCTCCCCAGCCCCTCCTGCAGAGCCGTTTCTCAATGCTGCTTTTTTTTCCTCCTGTGCCTCTTTTTTCCCTCCTTGTTGCATGAGCATCCCTGCACCAGGAGAAGTCACCCGCCACCAGCATGGGAAGGAAAGCTTTCCCCCCAAAAACCCCAGTCCCGTGTCCCCAGGCAGCTCACCTCTGCAGCTGGCAGCGTCCTCAGAGTTTAAAGCTGTAATATAAGAAACAGTCATAATAGCTCTGTAGACCATAAACATGATCCTACAGCTCCTACAATTAAGCGTATGACCGATCAGAAAATATTTAATGCTTGCAACAGGTTTTCCTTCTCAGCCCCATTAGATAAAGAGATACTGGTGGGAAAATCCAGGGAGGCTGTTACCGGAGTTCAGCGAAAGGGCTAATGAGACGGCAAACAATGTTCCTTTTAGGCCCTGGGCTTCAGGAGTCCCAAATTCCCAACATTAGAGCTAACACATTTTAAATTACTTCCCAAGTCCCAGCCCTGAAGTATGTTTACATTTTGGAGCGCAGCCAAGAGGTAGCTTAACCATCGGGTAACGAATCCGGGCTGAAACAGGAGAAATCCTGGTGGGGCTGCCCCCGGGTTATCGCTGGGACTCCAGCCCTTACCCCTGAGCTAACCGGCTTTTCCAACACCCAAATCCAGACGGCTGTTCATCCTCGGTGGTGATAAATGTACGCGCGGCCGTGCAGCCTCCACCGCAGCCACCAAATGTGGTGATGGGACGGACGCTGGGCACAAGGAAACAATGCAGCAAGTCCTTCGGATCAAGCCACCTACCAGGGCAAGTAAGGGCTGACTGATCCCAAAATACACCTGGGCTCCTTGGAAGTCCCTGCCCCTGAAGGGGAAATTTTAATACAAGTTTTGGCTTGGGTTGGTTGGGTCTTTTTCTGTGAAGGTGGTGAAATCTGACTGCACTGAGAGCTAAGTTAGATGACCTTCAAAATCACATCTTCTACCTGAAAAGAGGTCGTAGTGACGGGGAGGTCAGTCTTTTCTCACAAGGAACAAGCGATAGGATGAGAGGAAATGGCCTCAAATTACGCCAGGGAAGGTTTAGGATGGATATCGGGAAAAATTTCTTCACCGAAAGGGCTGTCAAGCATTGGAACAGGCTGCCCAGGGAAGGGGAGGAGTTGCCATCCCTGGAGGGATTTAAAAGACAGGTAGATGTGGCATTTCAGGACATGGTTTAGTAGTAACTTGGTAGTGTTAGGTTTATGGTTGGACTCAATGATCCTAACTGTCTTTTTCAACCTAAGCAATTCTATGATTCTGTGATTCTTTTGTAAGGAAGAGGATGGAGATACTTCAGAAACAGAGGAAGAGAAAATCCAGTTAAAAAATACCAACCAACCAAACAGAAAGAGCTTCACCCACCTCACAATTCGAGCTGATGGAGTTCCTCCCAGTTCTTCCAATTTTCTTGCACGTGTTAGAGGGAGGAGAGCTGTTTCTCACAAATCTTATCAAATCCCCCAGACTTAAATAATGGTCACCACCAATGTCATTTTTTCAATAGGTTTTGATGCCTCTGCAACTCATATTTCCTTCTGACATGTGGAAGTTTATATGTTTTCAACAAAAAAATTCACGCATTATCTTTGTGCAGAAGCAGTGCTCCAGCACTTACATACCATGGCAATTATTATGTAGTATTATGTTGTATTAAATAAGGTATTTATTCGGTTTTGTCAGATGCTCTCGTCTTACTCATTTTCCATCAGTGTTGCTCTGAGTGTTTTAAGCTGTTTATAAATGAGAGGACTAAAAGGCTTATACATTTGTTGCTCAAGGTGCTCATCAAAGATGTCGAGATAACTTCTCAGGTGTATTTTAAAAATAAATCAATATATAGGAAATGTATAGTACATTTCCAGAGTCTCAGGTAGAACTAGGACAGAAAAAGTTACGCGTTGGCAGACAAACGCCACACTGAGTCTGCTGAGGTGCAGCATGAAATACTTACCCTAGGACACGGAGCTGATACAGCAATCTGGAATCTCATACTTTAGAGAATTGGGTCATCTAATTCATCCCTGCTTGTCAGTGCAGAATTGCTCCTGATATTTTCAAGTGCATCCTCCAGTGTACCATTAAATAATACAATTAATTGGGGCTGTACAGACAGATATCATAGAGGCTGTTTGGGGACATCCAGAAGCAAGAATGATTTCTCCCTTCCCTCATATTTACTGACATGAGACCAGCTTCTAACCAGTGGATCGAGGGGTGCCGCCTATCCCACCAGCTCACCACCAACAGAGGTGGACACCGACACCTTCCAGTTTGCAGCCCAGAACTGTGTTTATGCCCCAGCTCATTTCAGATGTGAGGCTTCTTTGGGGACCAAATTCTGCAAACAAGAGAAAAATTCCTGTTGTGATTCTTTCTTCCGGCACCAATTTATACCCATCTGCAATGTCTAAGATGACCTTCAGTCTCTCTGAACTTTTCCCTGGGGAGCAAGATGAAGAGGCATTTGCATGCCTGACCCTTTTTTCCTGACATTTGCTGGCATGTAGATAGAGCTTCGTTAGTTCTACGTTATTTATTTGATCTTACGATTTTTATCCTTGGCTTTGATTGCCCAATAACACTGGAAATTATTTTGAAGACTACAAGGGGGTTCTTCATAAATAAGAAGCCTGCCACCCGACGCTCATTATTCTCTGGTTCCTTCTGCAGCGCTTCATTTTACATATGCAGAACATGAGTGAAAAGCTGAAGGGGAAAAAAGCCACGAGAAACGATGTCACGCAGACAAATGCACACGCCTGCTTCAGCTTTCATGTACGGGAACGCCGGTAGCCCTCAGATGTCTACAGCAGCTTTGCATGCCGAGTTGTTACAGCACGCCGGCGTGATCAATAGCACCATTAATCTTTTATATGCTTCCTTCTTCCGTGCCCACTCCACAATTAAAAACTCAGAGCAACAAAAAAAACTGAAAAAAAAAAAAACACAAACAAGCCAGCGGTGGGTGCGTTGGGAAGGTTTGGGTGGAGTTGGCAGCAGCCCTGTCTGCGACTGCACCAGGGATGGCACAGCCTGAGCGTGAGAGAACGATGCATTAGTGCGCTAACGGCAGCAATTACCGTATATCGTGCTCTTTAAGTATTATTACAAGTGTTATTTAAGAGATGCACTGTCCTCAGATAGATCCCCATCTCCCAGAGGAGACCACAGGAAGCTGAGGGGAAATGCACCAAGTAGAAATGACTTTATTTAATAATCCTAAGATTTAATGGCAAAGCACAGTATGGGGAAGAAGGGAGAAAAGGGCAGGGTCACGACACTAAAGCAAAAAGGATAAGAGTAAATAAGCCTGGGATCTTGCGGGAGAAAAAAAGCCAGGGAAATATGGGATATTTTGATGGGAACTTTTCCCAAATAAAACAAATCAAAAGCTAAGTTCTTAAATGCAAAGCTCTTATCTGACAACTTCCAAATCAAACGTCAAGTAGAAAATAAAATAACCCTTCATGTTTTTAAGATGGGAAGGTCCCCGAGTTACAGGTAGGGCACGCAGGCACCAGGAGCCCTGTCCGGTCGGTGAGCCCTCCCGGGGAGCTGAGCCAGCAGGGATGCTCCAAGCGTGAGCAGCATTTCCAACACATAGTAATGAGAGAAAAAGGCGGGGTGAATGCACTTTAACTTCCGAGAAAGATTCACAGTCTGTGAAGGCTTAAATTATACGAGCCAGAGAGCCGTGAGGGGGTAACACCTCGCACGGAGCTGCGACTGTGATTTACGTTCCCTGATGATGCCCAGATGGATGGACCGAAGCTTTGGGAAGGGCTTTGGGAAGGGCCGGGCTCTTTCTTTCCTGCTAGTCTGAAAAAACAGGAGGGAAAAACCATTTGAAGTTCATTCACTCCTTCATTGTCAATGTTAAATTAAATTTTTTTTTCCAGTGAAAATGAAATAGTTCCATCACAGCTCCTTGCTGGCATTTTAGGATAAAAATAGGCAAATGAAATGCTGTCTTGGACCCAAATATCACAATGATGGAAATGGAAATGCTAAAGTGAACTTTACAGGCTTTTTTTTCAACCCCAAGAAGTACCTTGCTAAGTAACAGAAGACTGTGCAAATAACACTGATGGATCTGATTTTACATTTTCTCTGAGGAGGAAGTATTTCACCAACGAATTGCATACAGCTCCACTTGGGAAGATGCAAAGATGATGGGTCAAAGCTGGGTGAAGTACTCTGCCTCATGGCAAAGATGCTTCCTACACCTGCAAGGCAATAAAACGGGAAAATAAATACCACGTACACGGAAAACCAAACATGACAAACACCAAAATTCATCCTCATTTGCTGCAATGCTACCCGAGCTGGTGTATGGTTTGGCTTCAAAACGGACACAAAATGCCCCTGTAGACCAGAGGAGGTCCCAGCCTGACATCATTCCCCCCACACAAACTGTCCATTGCATCCCCACAACCTGCCTCCCTTCCAGAAATGCCTGTGGAGACGTTCGCTTTGCATATATGCAAACAACAATGGGCATTTTCCCTGCTGGAAACACCAGCTGCCTTTGCCTTTACTGCGTTTGGCAATAAACGTTTGCAAATAGCGGAAGCTGCAATAAAACGAACATCATATGGACAGCAACACCGCAGCAAAGAATTAGTCGTTCGGACTTTTGAGAAATTTGGAGTGATTAATTAATTTGAGACACACAGTACAAAAAGATATGAATGCAGTATGCTGGTAGGAACCAAGACGGGCTATTTTACAGGATGGGGTAGCACCATTTAGAATAATAAGAGCAAGGCTGCTTGGAGGGCTGTGTTTACAAATATACCAAAGATCGGGTGGATTTGCTTGGAGCTGTGATTTTATCATTGCACTTAGGTTAGGAAAAGACTAACAACATCCAAGGGCGCCGTCCCCAGCTCAGGGCTTCTGTTGAACTGCTAAAACACGAGCAAGAGGAGCAATTTTCGCTCCTGCTAAAATTATTATTATTTGCAATTGGCTGCATTCAGCGTGGAGCTTTTAAACCTTATTTCCTACTGTCGCAAGGTCCCTGGCTGGGCTGGTTCAGATGTTGGGCTGTATCGATCTGCCCGTACTGACCCCCTCCCGTGGCTCCACCAGACAAAAGGGCTCATTTCACGCCCAGCTGGATTTGCTCTGGGGAGGATGCTCCTAAACGGGCTCCCTGGGGACAGCCACGCACCGCTCAAAACGGTATTTCTGGGAAAATAAAATAATCCACAATATACATAGTGATTAAACCTAGGAAATAGCTATAATATATCTTGGGCTTTTAGTTTAAAAGGGTGTGTGTGTGTGTGTTAACCAGTGTTGGAAACACTACTGGAAAATCCTACAGCGGCATTTAGCAGGAGGGTGATTGCCACCCTCAGCCAACCAAGGCAAACTGGGGGTCAGATGGGAGAAATACGGATCCAGTTCTTTGTCCATGTGAGCCACGCTGGGCATGACACTTTGGCAATGATCACATAACAAAAGCGATTTAATTTGCTTTCCTAGAAAAGAAACTAGCCCTGAGCTCTCCAGCCCGCGCGCAGGAGGAGCCTGGCTAGCAAGGTCCGGGTGGAGTGAGCCCACCTCCCAGTCTTCAGCCATGCTCAACACACACTACTGGAGATTTTAACAAATTCACAGCCCTAAGGAAAATTTTTCCCATTCGGGCGCATCAATTCTGCTGCAGCACCTGCTGCCTCACCCACAGGGCGCACATTCGGCACCAAACCCGCTTCTCCATGCCCACACCAGGGCTGAAACCTCTCCTGCTCTCCGAAACGCCTGTCCCCCCTGGGCAGGCACTGCAGGTACCTCCTGGCAGTCTTGCAAAGCCTGGCTTCATCCCCACCACCTCTGTCCCCACAGCCCTCCCAGCCATGCGTAGCCATTTCCGAAAAACAGAAGTTACGCAAACGATCCTAGAGAGGCACCAGAAATAATGTTTTCCTCTTTTCCTCCTTTTTCCCCTCCCAACGTGCTCAAAAGAAACCTGCAGAGGTGACTTGGGAATACACGGGCTGGAGACAAGCCAACAACATCTTTGCCATAAAAATGCATTTGTGATAAAAACGTACCCTGGCAAACCCCGGATAATGGTGCTGTTCAAAATTTCTTTCTTTACATTTTTTTGCTTCAGACACAAAGCCCCTCTGTTAATTAAGCAAGGCTGCAAATGACCACGGTGGACCTTCGCAGCATCCATCCTTTGCAGCAGCCCACGTGGCCCCCGCGCACCCCACCATCCAAGGGCGACTCAGTGCGCACAGTCAAATGAAATGAAAACCCTTCCTGCAAATGTCAACAGAAAAATCAAAGCAGGAAAGACGTTATCAGCACTGGCGCAAATGAGAGATTATCGCATTTCTGCGGCAATAACCTAAAGATAAAGGCAAAAATTCAAAGCAAGCTGAGAGTTTATGTTGTTATAGGAGAACGGACGCTGAATAAATTCATCTTCGGCAATGACACATGAAGCGAGGCATGACCTCCAGACTCTCCAAGTGCTTACAACAACACAAGGACACTGATGAATTTGAAGCAGACGTCACTTTGACATATGAGAAAATCCAACGGATTCTGATTACAATATCCCGTGAAGCCATAATTAAGGCCTTTATGGCAACAAAGAAAATTGGATTACATTATTTCAGTGCTAAACAGCCAGAAGATTGCAGGAAAGCCAAGAGTATAGAGCGTAACAAGCCATAGACGTCTCCGACAGAAAACAAAGACATGGGCAGTTGCAGGATATTTTTAAGTGGTCTTGTGTTTTTCAAAATGATATAGGACAAACCCATGAGTGGCAGCAGAGGAAATCATACCTTTATTTTCTCCTGGTCTCTTCATACTCCATTTTTTATAACTAATGTAAATCAGAGGATCTCGAAATGCAATCCGCATGTATTGTGGTTTCTTTCGATGCCTTTGCAGTAAGAACAAAATTTTCCATTTTGTAAATGAATAAATCATCTGTACCACAACGCGGGTGAGGAGTGCTGAAAATCCCCAATGTGCACCACAACCACATGCACTCTCCACCCTTTAAAACACCAAACCAAATCTATAAGAACCAGAATCACCTGAATTAAAACAGCAAGCGAAAAGCTGACATGGGGCAGCTCTATCAAACTTTGCATTAATTTAACCCCCTTTCCATTGCATTACTAATAAACAGAGTTCATGTGATGGGGAGGAGCATTTAAGAACCTGCCCATGTCTCCTCAGTATCAGCTCCCTCCTCTTTATTGTTTCAAAGAAGGTAGTTCATGGTCAGCAGTTCTCACTTTTTGTTTGCCATGGGCCAAAAGATCAGTGATTTGGCTCTTGCCAAAATGTCCTTGTCTACGTATGTCCTTGCTCTGAATGCAAAGCCAAAACTCAGAACAAAGCTCAGCCAAAACCGCTGATTTTCCTTGGTTCTTTGTCAAAGCCTTGTCAAACTTCACCAACATTTTGTCAAAATTCCCTCCCAACCCTTGTCAAAATGTTGGTTGACTTTAGCACAAAACATTAAATTGCAAAACAATCTCAGAGTAGGCAAAATGCATAAAACTGTACTAAAGCACTGTTTTTTACAACAAACCAACAGAGTAATAATTGTGTTTTGCAATACGGTGCCACCACAATTCTAACTTGGCTCTAAAACCCCACATTTGGTGCCAGGTGATGGCCTTATCGCATGGCCCCACGCGCTGCATCCAGCTGTGCCCGCTGAGGAACATGGATCTTGGAGGCATTGCAACGTGTCCTCACCACAGTTTGGCTACAAATCTCAGACACCTGAAGTAAATAAAATTAGGTATTCTCAAGCCAGAGAATAAAAGCCATCTTACTCTCAGTCATACGATAGATTTACCATGCACTTCATAAAACATGAATATCATTTATTTTAATAAAAGGAAACCCACCAGGGAGTTGGCTTCATCTCGGCTCTCAATTCATCGTTTGCAGGCTGCATTTTGCTAGGTTTCTCAGCTGATGGTACATCAGTCATATCTCATCAGATCACAGACAAAGGTGTCTGCATTCTGTAATATTGTTTTTTCTAGTATTCTCCATCCTCTCACACTCTTTCATGAAAAATATGAATGTGTCAAAGACTTTACAGATTTATATTGATTCGTGACAGATCATAAACATTTCATCTCTTTCACTTCTCTTCACTGAGCAAAAGGAGCTGTGAAAAATTTCATTCCTACTGTGTTTTTTTCTCAACAGAATTAGCAAACATCCAGGTGCCCAGTGAATATCCAGGTTGGAAATAGCATCTGAAAGACCTTATCAAAAATGCATTAATTTTATCAGATTATTTCAGTGGATGGCCCCATCACCGTTCAGATTTCAAGACAGACTTTATGTTATTGTGGGGTTTTTTTTGTTTGCTTTTCTAAACGGGGCTTACATGAAGAGAGAGGTCGTATCAACATGGGGAAGGGGGAGAAAGTGTGCAAAACCTCTCTGAGACCTCCAAGGTGCCATCTCCTGTGCCCCCGCGGGACCCACCAGCGTCTTGCAGCTCCTCCCCAGCACTGCCTCTCCCAGGTCTCGGCAAAAATTAATTGAAAATCTGTTCTCCCCACTTGTTTCCTTCTGTGGAGAATAAATTCAGAGATTAATTTAAAATTAGCAGAAGAATAGTGTTTTGGGAGGAATGAAATGATATATGAATTCTGGCTGAATTTAGCAAATTATGGCTGAATTAACAAATTCAGAAATAGCAGAACATTTCCTCCTGACACTTCACTTCAAAATGGCAAAATCAATTCACTTGAAAATGAGGTTAAACAATAAGATTAACTAACCCCAAAATACTGTCTCCCCCAGATTTCATCTAGGATATAATTAGATGGTTTGGGTTGACCCTAAAGGAAAAAAAATATTTTATTTCACTTGAATCTACTTTCTCTCTGTTTGGCTATTATTTAAAAAAAAATAATCCATTATCCAGCTTTACTTGGCTTTCAGTATGAGCAAACTTGAGTTACCTGCAAATCTAATTTCTTTAAACATTCACAAGTGATGTTATGGTATAGCAAAATTTTGGGGGGTATAAACTTCCTCCAAAACCAGCAACCGGAGAAAAAAACAAAGCATAGCTAGAAGTGCTGATTTGGAAGTCAAATAGCTTTGAAAAAATTGCACATGACATCGAATCAGAAGTACTGTCAGGATATCAAGTGCATACCTCAAGCTATATTGGAGTCAATTAAAAAAAACAACAATCTACTCTAGGTTTATTGGATTGCTGAAAAATGGCAGAGCTGAAGTGCTGGGTACACACATAGTACATGTTAAAGTATGTTGAACAAAGCGACCTTGTGTGTTGATGAGTCATAAAAGTATCTTCTTTACTATCTATAATATGCAGTAATAGGTTTGGGTTTTTTTTCTAATTTCCTCCTCCAGTATGTAGCCCCTCCAATCTCGCCCCTGCAGAAGCTTCCCGCCAGGGAGCAGGGATGCAGCATCAGCTGCTGAGGATCATTCCTGAGAGTGTTGGGGTTGCACAGCCTGGAGAAGAGAAGGCTCTGGGGAGACCTTGTTGCAGCCTTCCAGTATCTAAAGGGGGCCTACAGGAGAGCTGGGGAAGGACCTTTACAAGGGCTTGTAGTGATAGGATGCGGGGGAATGGCTCCAAGCTGGAAGAAGGTAGATTTAGATTAAATATTAGGAAGAAATTGTTGCCTGTGCAGGTGGTGAGCCCCTGGCGCAGGTTGCCCAGAGCAGCTGTGGCTGCCCCATCCCTGGAGGTGTTCAAGGCCAGGTTGGACGGGGCTGGGAGCAACCTGGGCTGGGGGGAGGTGTCCCTGCCCAGGGCAGGGGGGTGGAACTGCATGATTTTCAAGGTCCCTTCCAACCCAAACCATTCTATGATCCCCTGCGCGAGCCAGGTCGGTGTTTGGGACGATGAGCAGTGACCATCAGCAGTATTTATACCCTCTCAGGGCACGGGGTTGTTGCTTAGTTCAAAGTACAAGAGTCCGAGGTGGGCAGTAGACCCACAGCCTCCAGGAAGCCTCGAGGTCACTGGCCACTGCCAGATGCCAAGACATTCTGGGCACCCAGGGTCTAGAAGAAAAGCTCTTCCAGGCACCTAACACTACCAGAGGCTTCTCTAACACCAACCATTTCCTCCACTAGATATATAACCTGGCCTTCAGTCCCTAACTCAGCCTATTTCGGTTACCAGTTAATGTGTTTGTTAGTGGTCACCATCATCAAGCACATCCCTCTGTGGCAGCCCCCTCCACTCTGGCCACATGGTGCACAGGGACCAGAAAACCAAAGACTCACAAATTCCTTTTACTGCTCCATGGTTTAATTTTCAATCTGAAGCTCATCCCTATTTTCAGATCCCATCCCATTTACCCTCCACCGGGTACCCCCACCCAATCTGCCGAGCAGTGCCGCCCGCACTACACCCACCTCCATTATCACCAGTTTCCTGCAGGATAGCCCGCCCAGTCCTGCCGAATCCCAGATAAGGGTTTCGCAAGGAGATGGAAGGTAATTGCCATCGCTTTATGATTCATTTAATTACTTTGTGTTATGAAGATGATTATATTTGATTCACACAAAAGTGACTCAGATTACACATAAAATTATTAACTGATAAAAAGAGAATATATTCTCTGTAATTAATTTTTTAAATATTATTCTTGACCAATATTCTGCTCTCAGGAAGAACTGCAACAAGCTAAATCTTAATGATAGTCATTCTGGGCAGCAAAATTGAGACTGGCCTATTCCCTTACACATGGACTCAAAACGAAGGTCTCCAAAATCTTCAACAATGAGGCTAGGAGGGATCCAAAGCAAAGAGCAGCCTCCTCCCACATTTCCATGAAGCTTTCTGTGCAAAGGCATTGAGGGGATTGTGGGGAGGAGGATGCTCAGAGAGGGGGAGTTTGCACTCTCTTGGCAAATTATTTTTCTTTCTATCTCAGAACCACTTTCAGGAATCCTTTTGGGTATGGCTGAAAACCTTTCAAGGTAGTAAAAGATAAGATTGACTTTTATTGTTTCAGTTAATCAGTGTGGTTATTCCCCATCCCAGGCCACTATTTCTAAGCTGTGTGTTTCAACACCATACTGTCTCTTCTCTTCTCTTCTCTTCTCTTCTCTTCTCTTCTCTTCTCTTCTCTTCTCTTCTCTTCTCTTCTCTTCTCTTCTCTTCTCTTCTCTTCTCTTCTCTTCTCTTCTCTTCTCTTCTCTTCTCTTCTCTTCTCTTCTCTTCTCTTCTCTTCTCTTCTCTTCTCTTCTCTTCTCTTCTCTTCTCTTCTCTTCTCTTCTCTTCTCTTCTCTTCTCTTCTCTTCTCTTCTCTTCTCTTCTCTTCTCTTCTCTTCTCTTCTCTTCTCTTCTCTTCTCTTCTCTTCTCTTCTCTTCTCTTCTCTTCTCTTCTCTTCTCTTCTCTTCTCTTCTCTTCTCTTCTCTTCTCTTCTCTTCTCTTCTCTTCTCTTCTCTTCTCTTCTCTTCTCTTCTCTTCTCTTCTCTTCTCTTCTCTTCTCTTCTCTTCTCTTCTCTTCTCTTCTCTTCTCTTCTCTTCTCTTCTCTTCTCTTCTCTTCTCTTCTCTTCTCTTCTCTTCTCTTCTCTTCTCTTCTCTTCTCTTCTCTTCTCTTCTCTTCTCTTCTCTTCTCTTCTCTTCTCTTCTCTTCTCTTCTCTTCTCTTCTCTTCTCTTCTCTTCTCTTCTCTTCTCTTCTCTTCTCTTCTCTTCTCTTCTCTTCTCTTCTCTTCTCTTCTCTTCTCTTCTCTTCT
>VZSZ01010347.1:447240-464396 GCA_013398815.1 Ibidorhyncha struthersii
CGGCGAGGCCGCAGCGGGGGCGGGAGGTGCGGGGGCAGCCCCAGTCCGGCCAGTGCCTCGGAAGCCAGGGCGTTCGCTTCTCTTCCAGGGGCCTGTCGGCGAGAGGGAGCCCTCCGTCTGCAATGGCCAATGTGAGTAACCGAGGATTAAGTCGGATCTGGTTGGGTTTGTTCGGTTTGTTTGTTTTTTTCTTAATGTCATGAGCGAAGATTAAATAGTCGGGTTCACCAGGCTGCTGTCAGACTGAAAAATAAAACGCCCTTTATTGATTTAGTCTTCCCACGGAGATATGAATAATGTATTGATTTCGGCAGTATTATTTCACTTGTGTAATGCTAGGTGTGTAAATATTTGCTTAAGTCAGCTCAGTCAACATGTCTGTAATTAACGCTAACATCTCCACGTTAAGTGATCCTGATTGTAGGGAAAAATGCCCTTGTTGTAATTATGTGTCAGCTATAATTGTTTACATCTGTTTTATCTGCAATGTAAGCATTATGCAAAAAAATAATTTCAATAGTACTTTTGCTTAATAGAGGAAAAGCCATCCAGGTGGAATCAGCAGACTTCTGTTGTTGTTACAGGAACTTTTTAAATCTAGCGGTGGTTTAGAACTAGGCAGTTTAAGGCCTTAACTGTAAATACCCGATTTAAGTCAGAAAATCAAATGTGCCTTTATGCATTTGAGTCTTCGTAATGTTGGTAGGACTTACTATAGATGTTGTATGTCTAATAAGTTCTATCAAGGCCAGGTTGGATGGGGCTTGGAGCAACCTGGTCTAGTGGAAGGTGCCCCTGCCCATGGCAGGGGGGCGGAAGGAGATGATCTTTAAGGTCCCATCCAACTCTAACCATTCTGTGATGCTATGATTCTATGTTTATGTAGAGGAGGTATGTAAGAAACAGATGCTTACTGGCTTAGGTCCTGATATTCTTAATAGAGTTTTTACCTTAAACATACCACTTGTACCATAATTTCACTTTTTATGAAGTAACCTCATCGCATACATATTTAGCGGTAAACACATGCACAAACTTTTATAGAGTCAAGAATACAGCACTTAAGGAAAATCCCCTTATGTCAATTTCTCAAAAGAATTTCTTTCCCTCACGTGGAAGATAAAGTTATACGAAAGCACCCGTGCTATGCCAGGTGGGATTTATATTTTCCAGTAATACATGCTTTTGTGCAACTGTAGTCAAGAGTATTAGTAGTTTTGTGCTAAAGTTATGTAGGCTTTATTTTTTTTTAAATTACACTTCTAACTCTCTGAGTGTATGACTGGTTATTTTCCTCTGTGTAAATACATCATGAATGTTGTCAATCTATTTTTAAAGTATAAAAAATAGACTAGATGTTTCAGTTTAATCACATCACCTGGATATATCTTGTTTTTTAAAAAAAAACACACACACAAAAAAAACAGTAACAGTTGCTCATATTGGCCTCAGAGTTAATCTTCATGGTGAGGAGCTGCTAGCTCTTTGGAGCCCTGTTGTTGAGACCATTTGCATGCTCAGGGAGATAGCATTGCATCATTTTCTGTTTGCTGTGTGGCAAAATCAGCTTCTAATAGACTCATCTTCAGCAATTGAAAGTTATGTTGACAGGAGATACTCTGTGGTGGGAAGCAGATTTTCTGGTGTATGCCAAGACCACAGAATTCATAAAGGTTTTATGGCTTATTGACATTTTGCCCACCATACTGATCTGTTTGCAACAACGCTTGTTTATAAATAAGCGAATGTATTGAGTTTGCAAATCTAAATGACATTGGCTGCACTAACTTAAGTTTTGCACATTAAATGTTTGTGGATTTTGACAGCAAAGGAAAGAAGCTGAAATTACCATACCTACCTGTTTTGATATGCATATCTCCCTCTATAGTTCAGAGCGGTTGATATGTGTAGTTTTCTGTCTAAGAAGTGTGTGTAAGCACAAGTGTATGCATGCTTCTAGATGGAAGCTACAGGATGGATCTATAGTGCTATTACCTTGTGTCTCCCTTCAGTCTTTTAAGAAGTAGGAATACAGACTGGCTAACATTTGTGCTAGCCTTCAAGGCAAACATCTTGTGATGTCAGTGGTTACTTAAATAACAGTATTTCTAGGTATTGTTACTAATCAGTCCTGTGATTAAGTTGTGACAATCATGGAAACGATGACATGCATGGACATAATCATGGAAACAATCCCCATCCATAACGTAGTTTAGGGTGTGGGGTTTCAGTGCTGCTATTTAAACTTTTCAGGATTCTTTCCTTACATGAGAAGCCCTTTCAGTAAGGGTTTCCTTTACTTAGAATACTATTACTAGTGAAATGGAAAAGTAATAATAAAATACTTCTAAAACTTGATTTTACAGGAAAACAGTTCATCATAATTAAAATTGTAATTTAGTTATCAAGTGAGGATTTCTCTTGTGACCCCTAAAGCTGTACTTAAACTAGTATTTTTGCTAGCAGTATGTAATACTCATTTTGTTTTTGTCTTCTCAGGTGCTCTGTAACAGAGCAAGATTGGTCACCTACCTACCAGGGGTTTATTCCCTAGTCAAAAGAGTTCTAAATCCCAAGGCTTTTTCTACAGCAGGTTCCTCTGGCTCAGATGAGCCTCATGTTGCTGCTACACCTCCAGACTTATGTAAGAAAAAGCAAATTCATTTTCTTTGAACTCATGTGCTATCAGAACTTAGCACCCTGTATAAATTTGGGGATTCTGAAGTGTGCTTTTCATGTCAGGGCCCTTACTTTTACTTGTGCGTTGTGGTTACTTTGGTTATATGATTGACATCAAATACGGATATTTGTGTGGGAGAGGGTTTTTCTTTTTGATTTTTTTTCTTTCTCTTTAGATGTGATGACTAAAGCAAGGCCTTGACTTTTGCAGGTCCAAGAACTGTATGGCCAGATGAAGTAATGGGTCCATTTGGTCCTCAGGACCAGAGATTCCAGTTGCCTGGTAATATTGGTTTTGACTGTCACCTAAATGGCACTGCTTCTCAGAAGAAAAGCCAAGTTTCAAAAAGTTTGCCTGATATATTAGCAGAGCCTTCAGCAAGTGAAAGGCATGAATTTGTAATGGCACAATACATAAATGAATTTCAGGTAAGAACAGGATTCATCTGAGTGAAACTGGTATTTCTTGTCTAAGAGAAACATAACTAATCTCTCTTCCTCCTGAAAAAAGATACTGTTGATTTTCTAGATGGCTTTGAAAGATGAACTTCAGCTGGGGTGAGTAAGCTACTACGTAGAACCTAGCTGAAGTCTTTCCTCTTAGGAGAAAGAAGTATTTCAGTGTGTGGGTTTTTTTGACTAAGCATTACTTAGTGAAATAGCATTTTAGTAGTGTCTTCGTCATACAGCTTTGGGAAAAGAAAACTTTCAAAACTTACTGTTTACCAAGTCTCACCGCCTTCTAGCAAACAGAATTGGTAGTTTCTTCAGTATTTCATTTAACAGATATGGACTTACGTAGTTTGGACAGTGTTTAGATCTGCCTGCTTAGTTCTGACAGTCCTTGAATTCACACAGGAGAAGCAGATCAGTGTACCTCAAGCCTCACAATGAGACTGCATTTTGGTGATGGCAGAGCTTGCAGCGAGTCAGATGCATTATTAGCAACAAGCAGCTTGATAGTTGCTAGTGTGATCGCAACGTTTCCACAGATGTTTAGTGCTGCTAGCTGCTGGCTCAGCTCTCCAGGCTCTCTGAGTTTGTGACATGCTCAGACTTTGGAAGTCAAATAGCAAATCTCCATTGTGAAAATGCTGTACAGTGTTTTTTTGTAAATGTAGCATTGTATTCCAAAGTGTTCAGAAAACATAAGCTTCTGGTGAGCTCCCCAGATTCTGTTTTCAGCTTGTGTGGGTCATACTTCCTGTTAAAAGCTCAATAGAAAATTCTAGTCTTTTGTTTGTTTAGTGCAAACCAGGTGCACTGAATGCCTGTCCACTTTCTAGCAAGATTACTTGTACAATAAAGTGCCTGGGGCAGCTGTTGCTGTCTGAAACGGAAGGGAGAAACTGGAAAGAGCAGAGGCAGGTTTTGCAACTGGTATTCAGAATGCACTCAACAAGGGTCAGCTCTGCTTCATACCAGTGGTGTTTTAGAATCCATGAACAGCATTTAGCTAACGAAAATGCTAAACTACTCATCTTAGGAGAGGGCCCAAATTTGAGTGATGGGATCAGCTGAATATAGAAACCTGCGTAGGGTGCTGCAGCAAGCAGGAGAAAAGCTCGGTGCTGTTGAAGCTCAGGCACCAGTCCTCAAACCAGTCAGAGAAATGGCAAACTTCTCTAACCTTTGTGTACCTGAGATGGATGTATTAGTTTCATCTGAGCAGAGCAAATGGGCATAACTGCCTATCAATATGTGAAAGTGGTATTGATCTTTGGAAAATGGTCATAGACTCTCGATGATAGCATGCCTACTAAACATACGTACTATGTAAGTGGTGTCTAGCTGGGTAGAATGGGAGCAGTAGACAAAAAATCACAATGAACTACCATTCTAGTAAGAAAAGCATCCTATAGTTAGGCAGGAAAGGGGTTTCCCAGCATAACAGCATGGTTTGTCAGGCTTAAAGCACCAACTGATCTGTCCCAATGACTTTGCAACCATAATGTAAGATACATGTAGAAACATATGAATTGAAACTGCAGGTAATGTCTGTTGTTTGTCTGTTGTTGTGTTTATTTTTTGGCTGGGTTGATTTTTTTTTTCTTTTTCTGTTCTTGAGGTGTAAACTTCTAGAGCAAAAATGCTAGCCACGCTGTTTTCAATTTAATAGTTTTCTCTAGGGAGAACTCTTGGATAAAGACAGGTGTTAGGTAGGACATAATTACGATGTTGAGGAGTACACTTCAGTCTTAGAGAAACTTACTGAAATTCCTTGTAAATTATAGCATAGTTAGAGCTAGAAAAACAGTATTAAGGCATTTTACGCCTGCTACATAATAACTTGTATCCCGAAGGAGGCAGCTGCTGTTACTACTTTCTTAAGGGCATTTCAAGCTTAAATTATATATATATATATCACTTATAGGTGCTCCATTTATAACATAATCACCAGAATCTGTTTTGTTTTGGGGTTTTTGGTTTTTTTTTTTTTAAACTGTAGAACTAAAAAGCTATAAAGAATAAAAATGGCATTGCTGGTAAACTGTTCTGCTTTTCAAGCGACAAGAGCTAAAGCTGAACGTACTGATAGTTCAGAGGTCTGGAACTGTTGTGTAACTTTATTTTAAAGTTTTATTCTGGCTCAGGTAATGTGTGTATGTATGAAATCTATCAATTACTTGAGGCCATCATTTCAGAAAGATATTTTTCAAAAACTTCTGTATTGGCTAAGGCTTTGAGATAGTACAGTTAGAATAGTACATAAAGATTAAAATTTCTGTATAGGTTTAAGCAATAGGTTATACCTGTATCTGTTCCACTTCTAATATTTGAAAAATGAATTTTAAGTCTCATTGTAGATGATCTTTCTGTGAAACTGCTTGGGTGTATCAGTGGATATTTAGTCACAAAAACATAGTCTGGTGTACAAAGTTATTCCTGTTATATGTTAATGAATGGGAAAGTTACAATTTTTATTTTTCTCAGGGTGCTGATGTTCCACAGAAACAGCAAATAAATAATGCTGAAACTTACTTTGAAAATGCAAAGGTAGAATGTGCAGTACAAGCTTGTCCTGAACTGTTACGGAAAGGTATATTTTCACTTCTTTTGATAGCTAAGAAATAACTTTTTAAAATGTAAAAATATGTGAGCAAATGGTGTGTTGTAACTGATGCCACAAAAAAGGGTAATTCAGAGTTAATATTTTGCAAAAGAAAAATACATGCTATAAAAGGAAAACTGAAACTTATTTCAGTGCCATTTAAATTCAAGATCAGCTGGGGCAAGGGGTAACTTTCACCTGTTTCTTTAGTGTCAGGTAGATTCTGGAGCTAATTCACTATCCAGAAACCAGTTTGTGACAAATCTTTTGGCACTGCTTTTTGGTAAAATAGCCAATTGAAATTATGAAACTGCTGAAAGCATTGCTTTTGGATTTTTTTTTTAATTTGTTCAAGAAGGAAATGATTGAAGTTAAATTGGGATAAAACCATCTAATTTTAGAAGTGATATACTGAAAGAGAGAAGAGACTGAAATCTGGCTGAAATCGTGGTCTAGATGCTGAAGAGAGCAGACTTTTCAGAGAGTAAGAAAGAGTGAACCTTTGGACTTTTAATTTTGGGAGGTGCTTTTTCCTTCCACGCTCAAAATAAGGGTCCATGAAGCCTAATTGTGACTTTGGTGCTTCACATGCATTCCTGTTTGTAGTCCAATAGATAACGTAGAGAGAGAATCATAGTAGCTTGGGCCTTCTCAATCCCAGGGGAAGGACTGTCACAACTCATGCCTATAGTACACCACTGATACCGAGTCTGCTGTCGTGTCCTAGGAAGTAGATCTGAGGCACTTCTACTGAAAGATTTAATGCAAAAATCAGTGTGCATCATACAGCGTGGCTTAGCCAGAAAATAGGGGTCTTCACACCTTATGTGTGTGGAGAAATGTGGTGGTGTTCAATTCAAAATATTAAAATATTGCTATAATTGGTGTTATATCTTTGCAAAGAAAGGCACTTGTTTGCATGTTCTGAAATGTGCGGAGTAGTGGAGCTTTTATGGTCTTGCAGTTAAATAGGAGGTCTTGAAATAGCAAACCTCGTTGCCTAAGTTGCTTTTAACAGGACCGTACCAAGGTGCATTAGCTTCCACAAAAGCAACGTCAGCATTTCAAACCAGCATGCTGTTTGCTGGATCTGATGTGAAAAACATTGGATTTAAATGAAAGGAAAGCTCTAAAGTAGGGTCAATAATTTGTCTAAAACTGAAAAAAATCACAAGTAAATTGTAAGAGCAAGCTGTAACATGCCGATTTCACTTTTTTAGACTTTGAGTCAATGTTTCCAGAAGTGAATGCCAACCGTTTAACGGTATTAACTGTCACCCAGAAGACTAAAAATGATATGACTGTATGGAGTCAAGAAGTGGAGGATGAGAGAGAAATGCTGTTAGAAAATGTAAGTAGCTGACAGCAGCACCATCTTATTTTTGTTTGTAGATGAATCTTCTGTGACCTATGTTTGTATTTTGGTCCATTTGTAGCTCTGGTAGTAATACACTATTATTTTTTTTAGAGCATTTTTGAGCTAATCCTATGTTCTTTTACTGATAAAATGGAGAGAACTTTTTTCCAGCTTTGTAGCTCTTTGACTACTCTACACATCTCATAGAACTACTAAATTCTGTATAGTGGGGTGAGTCAAAAGTATGCTAAAATGTTGTAAAATGCTACGGTAAATTATTAAAGACACTTGATTGTTGTTCTGTTGCAGTTTAAGGACAGCAACTATTTTCTCACCTTATTTCAGCTTTAGTACAGTGTATTTTGTAGAATTTCACTTCTCTCTTTGTTTTTCTGTGGTGTAACTGAGATTCCAGAATGGAGTCTGTCCGTGAGCTTGTCCTTGTAAAAAGTGGTTGCTCTGGTTTTGTTTTTTTTTTTTTGTTTGTTTGTTTTTTTTTCCCCTCCCATTCTGATGATGGGTATGGTTAATGCCTTTAGCCTGGGTATCAGTTCTATTTATTACATCTTACCCATCCTCTTCAACTTTGTCATCTTGTTCTGTTGCCGCTAGAGGACTCTCTGATAATCGCTTTATTTCACATTCTTCAGATTTTTTTTATGTTGTCCAGCAGGTGTCGGTGTTCACCACCGCTAGCATTCTTAGCATGTCAAAATACAACGTTTCTATGTATTATTTGTTACAATTTTTCTAAAACGAATAAAAATAATTTTTCATTTGTATAGTGAGGGTCATATTTATGTTTGAAGATAGTCTGATAATGTTCTTTTCAATCCTGTAAATTGCAAGCGTGGCCTGTGTAAAGCAGTGTAAGGGTTACCACGAGAAAAGGAAGAAGCAGTTTGAAGGATCAACGTAAAGATTACACACAAATTAAAATTCCCTTCATTTTAGTCTGTTCTTCTCTGAATTATTTATGGTCTGTTGGTCTTTGGCCTTGTAATCTGGTCTAATTATATGTTAATTGGCATCTTTCTTCCTTGTGCACCTCCCTGTCAAGTCTCATATAGTCATTGTAGGGGTGTTAGGATGTTGGATGTAACCTCCTGGCCTAAAGGTTACTAACAGCAAATTCACAAGAAAATGGTCTGTTTGTTTGCTTCATAGATGGTTAGAAGTAACCATAAAAAATACTAATTTAATGTGAGAGGCTTGTGCTAAAGTAATGAGGGTTATTTACAGCCAAATCTAACTGTTTACAGTAATAAATCTCAAGTGTTTATTAACCTCACTCTAAGTGATTGTTGAGGACCTGTTACAGTACATCTTTCGATGCAGTGTTGTATCAGAAATGTGATGCCTAAAGTGCCGTCTTCAGATGGCTTACTTACACTGGTGACTTAATTTACAGTTGAAGTGTAGTTAATCATCAGAGCCATCAAATGTCAAAGTACAGAACAGATTACTGTAAAGGATAAACTTTCTATATTTTGGACCATTAAGGGACTGAAGCTGAGTAGCTCTAATAGCACTTCTATAAACTTGAAACCTTGAGCTGCTAAGGGCACTAAAGTATTAATTTATTCTGAAGTTAATTTTTTTTCCAGAGATTAGGGAATTTCACGTTTCAAGGAAGCTATGTGACTTCTATTTGTGCTTTACTCTAGCTCAGTGTATTCAGCTGTTTAGATTTTTTTTGTTCTTGAACATGTTTTTCTCAGAGGGCATGTATGGTTTTATAACTGTCATATATCTCGACTTTTGTGGGTTTTTTTTCTCACTCACCTTTGCAGGTTTCTTCAGAAGTTTTCTATGGGGCCCTGCCAGCCCTCATAGGTTGAAAACTGCTAGTCTGGGTGATTAAAAGCATATAGCTGAGGTCTCCTGTTCTTGCTGATTTATCTGTGGAAAAAATGTGCCGTGTAATCTGTAGGTCATGTAATTATTTTGTGCCCTGTGTTGTGATGTCTGAATACAGGAGCACAGCTTTAAATCTACCTGGTTGAATTTTCTTCTATATCTGACAAACGGATAACTGCAACACAACACCAAAGATCTAAAAAATAAAAATAAAAGAAAAACTTATCAAATTAGCTGATGCAAAAAGCTTGCAAAAAAAAAAAAAAAAACCAAAAAAAACCCAACAGATTCTTTAAACCGTCCCTTCAGAGAAGGGAGGTTTTTGACATGTTACAGAACAGGAAACTTCTTGGCATGTTGCTTAATGGAAAATACTATTTTTGGGAACATTGGCTGGTGTCCTCCAGCGTAATTGAAACATGACCTACAACTTTGATTGTTAAATAGTGGGAGAGTTTGAAATCATCATTCATCCTCCTGACCATTGGTTAATTACAACGAGAGAATTGGTGTAGATTGGTATAAAAGTCAAGTGCTTACGGAACTGTTCGCTATTGTGATGCAGAACTAAAACGTTCTTTAAAATCATTTGGAGTTCAGGAAGAACTACCTAATACTGTGCTGTTGGCTGAGATAAGACCTTACAGCAAAACTATGTTTTTCATATATTTACAAAAAAAATATATTTAATGCTACATTTAGTGTCAAATTTGTGGAGTTTAGGTGAGATCTGTAAACTCGTGGAAATAACACAGAAATACCTGAAGTAATGGTTGACTTCTTAAAGAGGATAACAGGTATGATTGCAATCTGCATGAATAATCAAAGCAATTACATTATTCCTTGTATGAGCTGTTAATCCATTACTGACTGGCACAAGGAACACTATTAAATCTCATGATTGGAGTAGCCTAATGTATGCAATTAATTCTAATCCTCTTAATAATATTAATATTTTCATTGAAAGTATGCTGAATTTCTCATTTATTAGTAGAGGCCAAAATAAATCTGTGCTTGTTCATTTCAGAATATTTTATATGTGTTCTGATGTCTATGTAACAAAAATCCCATTTGATATCCTTCTTTCCCTTTTTTTCTTTGAAGTTCATTAATGGTGCCAAAGAAATTTGCTATGCAATTTGTTCTGAAGGCTATTGGGCTGACTTCATTGATCCATCCTCAGGACTGGCAGTAAGTTATGTGCTGTGTAGAATATGCAATGGACACTGCTGTGTTCTAACTTCTATATGGGTTAAATCCAACCTTTTCATATTGCCCAAAAGCTGTTACCATAGGATAATTCCTTTCATAAATTAAGATAGGATAGTAATCCTGAGCCAGTTCCCATACTGTGTCAGCTGTCATTGCAGTTGGCGCTTTGGAGAAAAACATTCAGCAATGAAGCTGAATTTTAGATAACAGTAGACGTTTTATGCCCTAAAGCTTTTGGTCACTGCACAATAGGCTGGTTATGCCCTCCCAAGGTAACTTGGTAGTCCTGCCACCTATTTGTGTAGATGAAGGGTTTCAAAAGGTCTCTTTTCACTCATTAGTGATATCTTCGTTATGTAGAAAAAATGAATAGCTTGTTCCTATTAAATAGCATAGGCATTCCTTGTCAGATTACACCAGTTCTCCAGAGGAGCTGACAGTTTCTTACCAAGGCATCTGTGAAACATAGGAGTCTTAAAAGTTACAAGAGAGAATTGAGAAAGCTTCTATCAAAGCACGAGTGCATATGTATTTTTGTCTGAGAAATGTTAGAACTATACAGTTGAACATAATCATGGCAAAGCTCAGTTTACTGGGGTTTTATTTAAAACCACTGTGAAAGGCAGTGATTTATTGTGTCAACAGAGGCGACTACATTTCACAGAGGATGTTTATAAGGTGAACAGGCAGTTGAAGATGTGTATAGTGCTTAAAAGCTTCCCAGAAATTCCATGCGTTTAAGGAAGTATAAGGGATTGATGAAACTAGCATTCTCTCTTTGGGCTCTGGTTCAGTAGTAACAGCCCTACCAAAAACCTGTTCATCAGGAGTAGTCTTTTGGTCAGAAGCTTCCTCTGGAGATAAGCGACTAAAATACCTGTTTCTGATTTACACACATTTTTGGTCTTCAAAGTATCTGTCTTTATAGGGGCTCATTGAAAAGGTACATGTCTTATTTTTGCTATTTCACAGAAGGGTTCTATCTTTAATGCCTGTAGAAGTAGCAGAACCTTTCCAAGGCACTTGAGGTTTTTTGTATGATTGATTAGACATTAAAACACACTGACATGCCTTCAGCGCTCTGTCAGTGGTGAAGGGAAATCTTTAAATATAAGTTAACCTTTAAATAAGGTGCTCTGCTTAGTTTCCTGTGTAGATTTCATGAATAAAACTGTACATAAAATTTCCTCCAACAGATGTAACTGGTACTTCTGGGCATAGGTTTTGGTTTAGAAGGGGGTAGTTCTGATATTTTAAATGCTTTTGGAAATGTTCACGTGAAAAAATCTTTTTTTTTTCCACCTAGTTTTTTGGACCTTACACAAACAACACTCTGTTTGAAACAGATGAACGCTACCGCCACTTGGGATTTTCCGTTGATGATCTTGGCTGCTGCAAAGTTATTCGTCACAACATCTGGGGTACTCATGTGGTTGTAGGAAGTATTTTCACTAATGCTGAACCTGACAGCCCTGTCATGAGAAAACTAAGTGGAAACTAGGAGTCATCAGGGTTTCACAAGTTCTTATGACCTTTCTGTTCTTTACTTGATTCTAAGCATTGTCAGGAAATGCCACACTTTAAAGTATTCTTAGGTAATAAAGTAGCTGTTATTTATTTTAGTCTTTGTGAATATGTGTTCACCACATGTGACTTGGAATATTAATTGACAACATTCAAACAGATACCTTCATGTGCCACGTGAATTTTAAGCTGTGAGTTTCCTTCATCTTGAATGAGATTAAACATAGATGTACATAGCTATTTGCATATCCTTTTTTAATATTATCTTACAAGCCACACTTCTTAACCATTTTGTCTTTCAGTGTCTAAAAAATCTGTGCTCTTGGTATTAAAAATCCTGGTGCCACTGAAGTTTCTAGGAATTTTGCCACTGAAATGAGTAAGTGGCAAAAAAAAAAAAAGGGACTAAGTAATAAATTGTCCTCCCAGAATACAGAACTTAATAAAAAATGCAGAAGTTAATGCTGGACTAATTGCTCATTCACTGTTATAAAATGAGAATAATGAGATAAGCTTTCAGTGCTCTCTAACTACAAGTAATACTTCAGTAGGGGAGCGTTCACTTGATTGCTGCATCCAGAGGCTCAGTAAAGAGTCTTAAATTACTCTAGAATCAGTCATCTCATAATGTTTTTTGTCTTTTTATTGCTTGGGATTTTATTTTCTCAGTGTTAGCTAAATATATTTAACTAGTTTATATATGTAAATGTAATTTAAAGTTGCTTTTGTAAGTTTCTTAGGTCATTAAATACATTGTGGAAAAAAAAAGATAATAGGACAATGCTTGGATATCGTCATTGTTTTCCTGTACTTGGATGCAATTTAGACTTGTCTCTGTGGAATTTTGAAATGCCTGTGCAAAGAACAATTATGATCAATTATTGCAATTATGATCAATTATAAAAATATTTCAACAGGAAGGTTTCGGTAAACTAGTCAGTCTCTTCAAGTATCATAAAAACAATCGGATCAGTTGAAGTTGCTGGGGAGGAATAGTGAGGAAAATCCAAGGCAGCTGAAATGCCAGAGCTCTGTTGGCTGCCTCACTACAGAGACCAAGTAACAAACTAGATTTTAATCTCATCGCAGTCGGTTATCAGGGCCATTTGTTAATACATCACTGCAGCAGCTGTGCCTGTTCATGCAACAATGGGAATCCTTCACTCTTGACGCCATCAAAATTTGGTGCGACTTCTGTCTGAATAATGTCTGCACAAGATGATGATCAGGGAGGTTTAGCTTCCTGTCGGATAGATAGGGATTTTAATCTTTGTGTCGTTTTCCAATGTTAACCAACAATTACGGATTTAAAACTTGTTCTAGGTTTGTATACTATTTTTATTCCCTACTCAGGGTCTAAGCCGGTTACCACCAAAGTCTTTTTATTGGCTTTAATGGCTTTAGAACCAGATCCTTTACCAAGTGCCTGTATCTGTCCTTGTTAATGATTGCTGCAAGCCCGTAGCTGCTGGATTGTGGAGGTGGAAGTGAGGAAGACTTTGGGCTGAAGAAATGAGTGCTGTCTACTCTAAATTCACTCACTAAACCAGCAATTCAGAGGTTATCTTGCTCCTCTGCCATCATTGTCATCACTGTTGGCTCTAGCCTGCGCACAGGCTAGAAGTATCCAAGGCTGAAGTATATGGCTGTTGAGGCAGGATTTATTTATCACTTTGTCATGGAATTTGTGCTGTAATTCCAGAGCCCAAGTTCTTGACCTCCTCTCTACTGTCCAAGAAAGCTGTATTACTTTGAAGTCTTATTGATTTTTTTTTTCTCATTCTCATCAAGAGGATTAAAAAAGCTTGAGAAGCTGCAATGTGTCTTGTCTGTTTGCAAAATACAAGGATTTTGCAGAATAAAAATTAGCTCCTTTGTTAAAAGAGGGTTAGGAAAATAAATTCTGTGAGTGGTTCACATATACTTTAACTGTATTGAAGACTTTTAATGCTATCTTTTCTTTAGCTGACTTTGCTGTACTCGCCTTTCTGTGTTTTATAAGGGGCGGGAGCTGTAAGGCTCCGAATTAAGCTCGGGATGCTAGTTTTAGCATTCGTATCCTTTAAATTTTCAGCCTGGAAAGGGCTTTTACAGTGGCTTTTTAAATGGCTTCAGCCTGAGGCAAAAGTCTCACTGATAGTAAGTTGGAGTTTTGCCTTGACTTTGCTAATCCTAATGTTTCTTGCCAGAATTTATGGGGAGGTATGATTTTCTGCTGTTTTTCTAAATAGAATTTTCTCATACATGTTGATTCTGAAAAGAGGCTGGAACTGTTCCAGTTCTATTTCACTTGCATCAGAAGAGCTATACTGTGCATTAATGAACTTGCTACTATGAAATAGAAGTTTTTGAATACAGTGTGATTAACGGTTAACTTCTGATAATAAAAACAAAACAACTTCCAGTGTTATAAAGTTAATTCCTTTCTAGAGTAAAGAAACAAAGGTGTGAGAAGAGCTATTGCGTGTAAGGTCACATATCGTTTCTTAGCAAAGATTACTGTTCTGTGGGAAGTACTTTTTTTTTCTTAATTTGGAGAAGCTGTTTCTAAAAGTTACTAGTTTGTTACCAAATATACCAGAATTAAATAAGGTTTTGTGGAATTTCTTGCAAAACCAGTAAAAGTGGTGATGCTGAGTGTCACAAGAGCAGTGCTAGCTTTGTGTCGTTACGTCTGCAGGCACGTTAGTGGGCGTGGAGAATACACGCAAAATGATGCAAATCTAGAAGTTATTTATAGTAGTCAAAAGGCTAAAGAAATGTTACAGGCAAAATGTCTGTCATTTAGGTGCCCTAAGGTAATGCCTTTCCACAGAATTCCTAGTAAAGGAAAAAAATTAGAGTTGTCTCTTTCTCTGCTAAAATATCTTGGTACTAATCTTACGTGAGCTATGATCCCGGTGAAGTTCTATACCACCATAGTCTCCTAAATAGCTGGTGGCATCACTGCGAAGGACAGTTGTGGTGATAGGATTTTAAGTTACGAAAATAAAATTGAAACTGGGCTTAAGAGTTTAATAGGGATAAATAGGCAGAACCAGATATTGAGGGAAATGGTCAGTTTCTCCTTGCAGTAAGTGGGAATCTTGCTGGGTTTTCAGTGCTGGGAATATTTAAGCTGTGCTGCAATAAGAGCTTATTGTAAGAGTTGTGGTGGTGGTTTTGTGGTGGGCAGAAGTACAGTATTTTAACAGATTGAGGACTGCATATGGAGGAGTCTATTCCAAATCCTCAACCACTTTGGTTCAGTTCAGTGAGTTCATTGATTTATTTACGACACATCCTCATGTAGCAGTGCAGGTTTTAGAACTCAGCTTTATACCAGTCACAAGTGGTGTTCCCCAGGGCTCGGTGCTGGGACCGGTTCTGTTTTATACCTTCATCAGTGATGTGGACGAGGGGATCGAGTGCACGCTCAGTTAGCAGATGACACTAAGCTAGACGGGCGTGTTGATCTGCTGGAGGGTAGGATGGCTCTGCAGAGGGATCTGGGCAGGCTGGACCGATGGGCCGAGGCCAGTGGTATGAGGGTCAACAAGGCCAAGTGCCGGGTCCTGCACTTGGGTCACAACAACCCCATGCAGCGCTACAGGCTTGGGGNAAGGCCAACGGCATCCTGGCCTGTATCGGGAATAGTGTGGTGAGCAGGACTCGGGAAGTGATTATCCCCCTGTACTCAGCACTGGTGAGACTCCACCTTGAGTGCTGTGTTCAGTTTTGGGCCCCTCATTGCAAGAAGGTCATTGAGGTGCTGGAGCGTGTCCAGAGAAGGGCAACGGAGCTGGTGAGGGGTCTGGGGGACAAGTCTGATGAGGAGCAGCTGAGGGAACTGGGGGTGTTCAGCCTGGAGAAGAGGAGGCTGAGGGGAGACCACCTCACTCTCTACAGCTCCCTGAAAGGAGGGTGTGGCGAGGGGGGGTCGGTCTCTTCTCCCAAGGAACAGGTGATAGGGCAAGAGGAAACAGCCTCAAGTTGTGCCAGGGGAGGTTTAGATTGGATATTAGGAAACATTTCTTCATCAAAAGCGCCATCAAACATTGGAAGAGGCTGCCCAGGT
The DNA here is from genome assembly GCA_013398815.1 of Ibidorhyncha struthersii. Taxonomy (NCBI): domain Eukaryota; kingdom Metazoa; phylum Chordata; class Aves; order Charadriiformes; family Charadriidae; genus Ibidorhyncha; species Ibidorhyncha struthersii. Next base: position 462,982 of record VZSZ01010347.1, read on the forward strand.
AGGTGGTGGAGTCACCATCGCTGGAGGTATTTCAAAGCCGGGAGACGTGGTGCTGCGGGACATGGGTTAGCGGTAATTTGGCAGTGCCAGGGTAATGGTTGGACTTGGTGATCTTAAAGGTCTCTTCCAACCAAAAACGATTCTATGATTCTATGTTCCACTGTGCTTAACTTCTGAGAGAGCAAATAAAGTAGTCTTTCTCTGATTCACCAAGCTAAAAATTCACACTGTACGGTCTGTCATGTGGAGGGAGTAAAAATACTCTTAGTGATGTAGAGCTGAAATGTAACAGCAAAATAATTGTATGACTTGCCTTGTGTGCCCTGTCCTTTTAAAGCCTCTCAAGAGTCGCTTCTTTTTTACTCGGCAGCCTCAAAATTGCTATTCAAATGAACGTTCACTGTGCATAGATTTCTAGAGAACAGGAAAATTAAGCCAGGTAATGGAACAGCTCTCATTTAGAAGAGTATAAACAGTGAAGAACTCTATTCTCCTTCCGCCAGTGGCCACCTGGCTGGAAAAAAGCTCTCAAAGTAATCCAGAGGGTCAAAGGGATCTCTTGGGGCAGAGGGCCCCTTTTCTGTGCCTGCCAGCATGGCTGCGGGCTCGTTGCCCTCTCTTGCTAATTGCAGTGTCATTCACCAAGAGATGCTCTGGTTCATAAACCCGCAGGAAAGCGCGGCTGTAACTTTAGACAGCTCCAGGTAGCTGATCCGGAAAGGGGTGGCCGCGGGACATAAGCTACTTTGTCACGGTAACGTACATAAAGCTTGGTCTGCGAGCTTGTCTTAATCTCAAAGCTTTTGTCCGGTCAGGCTAAACTAATTGCAGAAATCTGGATATATAGTGGATAAACATGAATTTGGAAGAACTCAGTGTGCAGAGCCTGTGTTGGTGGTGTCGCTGAAATAATTTGAAATAAGTACGGAGTGGCAATCAATTTGTATGATCCAAAACATCAGAGCACACTTGCTCTGCTCTTTTTTTCCCTCCGTTGCAGCCTTAGGCAGCAGTAGAGCAGCTCTCCATGCAGTTTGCCTGCTGGACTGAAAGAAATGTGAAAGCTGCTGATACAAAACACATGTGGAATTGGTGTTCATGGACGCGTGGTCTAAAATGTCTGATAGATGTAGGTGGGGAGATTACGTTGTGTTACGAGATACACAGTGCAACTCCAGGCTGGGCGAAGAATGGATGGGGAGCAGCCCTGGGGAGGCCTTGGGGGTGTTGGTGGGTGAGAAGCTCAACATGACCCAGCAATGTGCGCTGGCAGCCCAGCAAGCCCCCGGCATCCTGGGCTGCACCCCTGCAGCGTGGCCAGCAGGGCGAGGGGGGGATTGTGCCCCTCTGCTGCGCTCTGGGGAGACCCCCCTGCAGTGCTGCCTCCAGCTCGGGGGGTCCCAACAGCAGAAGGA
>VZSZ01010347.1:470081-499192 GCA_013398815.1 Ibidorhyncha struthersii
AGAAGCTGTGGCTGCCCCATCCCTGGAGGTGTTCAAGGCCAGGTTGGACGGGGCTTGGAGCAACCTGGGCTGGGGGAGGTGTCCCTGCCCAGGGCAGGGGGGTGGGACTGAATGGTCTTCAAGGTCTCTTCCAACCTAAACCATTCTATGATTCCATGTTTCCATAAGATGCATATTTTTAAGTACATTTTCCATTTCCTTTCCTGCTAGCTGCGTATAGATATGGTGGTGATACCATTTACCAGAGTCAGAGTTCAACTTGTTGGCAGTTTCTTGGTGGAAGGAGCAAGTCGTGATGCTGAGTCCTCTCCCCAGCCTGGAACAGGAATATACTGGGCGTTAGTGAGACACCTGGGGCATAACCTCAGCTGGTTGCTTGAGGCTCTCTAAGGGGGTAAAAACGCTCTCAGACACTCTGCCCTGCCAGTTAGTCCAAACAGGGAGTCTGGGGGGACTGTGCTGGATTTTGGCTAGCAATGGAAAAGTTCCTGGGGTCTCAAAAAAAAATGTTGCTGATTACAGATCCTGCAAACAGGAGGTTCAGCGGTGCTTTGGGTGCTGCAGGGCAGAGGTACCAGGCGGGTTGTGCATGATGAACTGGGTTGCTGAAAGCTATGCTGGGCTGCTTGATGGTTTGCCCACGAAAGCAGGTGAAGGCTGCATCGAGCGTTGTTTAAGGCGAGGAAAAGAGCTACATAATCAAGTTGCATTGTCTTTACTGACAATGAATTCAACCGCTTTGCAGAAATGAAAGCAAAGCCTTTGTTCGCTAACATCTGCCTTCTGCTCATGGCGCTGTAATGCCGAAAATCAGTAATTGAAGCAATGAGCTCGAGAAATGCTGCAAGGCTGCATGCCCCAGGGTTAGCCCATCCCCGGCCCTGAGCTGGGACTGGTGTGTCCAGAGACACCTCTGGAAATGGGATAACAAAGTCTCTGCCCTCAAGGCGTGTTTGTAAGCCAAAGGTGCACCAAACACCGAGCCTCCGGAGAGAAACTTATTTTAGGACTGGGGAGGGAGTTCAGGAGCTGTAAGTCGATATGCTGTAGTTAACTCTGCTACTGGGAATTGTGTTTATTCAACTTAAAGAGGTGGGAATTGGGGCAGCGCAGGAACGAGGTGGGCAGCCTCCAGCTCCCCTGCCCGTATTCGGTGGCTGCCAGGTGAAGCCACCGGTGCCACCAGCAAATCCCAGGTCTGGGACCGGACCCTTCGGCACCAGGGGCTCCGAGAGAGCCTTTGGGGGCCTTTTCTGGTGACGTGCTGCTGTTGGGTTCACCAATACCATTGTTCTCCATCTGAAAAAGACAATAACATCCTACTAGGAAGTTCACATGACTATTTTGAAAACTGTTAATGAACCTCCCATTTAAGGTACCACCAGATGTTTTCATTACTGAGAGAACTGTTGCCATCTTGATGCTACCCCCCCTAAAGGCTCCTCCTGCGCGTTAGGCACGTAGCATTATTTGCAGTGTACTCCCCATCAGTACTGTTTTCGAGTTATTATACCGTTGCAAACATCGATTTATTATTTTTTGCTTTTGCCATATCTTCACCTTCTGGGGCCAGGAGAGCCTCGGTTCAGCCTTTCCCACTGCTGAAGCGGTCACTGAGATGGAACAGCCTTTATCAGAACTCAGGAAAAACAAGTAAACTCACTTCTGTATCCATACCATGAGGAAATACCCCTTACTACAGCTACGTTCTTTTCGACCTTTAACTTATGTATCTCTTTATAACTCTTTTTTTTTGTTTTTAATGTTGAGTTATACCTTGTTCCCCTATAAGTAACTTTGTCCAAAACCTTTCGTTAGCTAAATGAAGTTGTTTACATCCAAGTCGGTGTTGGTTTCAGGAGTGGAAGTTAGAAGTGACTGCGTTAAAACCTCCAGAACGCACTGGGACTAAGTTAGTGTGGCAGCACAATTATGGAAAACGCAAAGCTTTCCCAGAGCAGGCGAGGGAAAGGAAGATCTGGGTGTCACCAGCCAAACAGGAATCTCCTTAGGCTTATTTTATTTAAATGCCCAGTATAAAATAATTTGCAACAAATAACCATGGGAGCTCAATAGGAGGAAACCATGGGAAAGATTCATTAGCAACAGTGGGAGTTAAACCAAAACACTCTAACTACAGCTTTTTTTTTTTTTTTTTTTTTTGCTAGTAGGACACCCGAGAAAGGAGGAAAAGGGGGCAGGGGAGCAGACAGCAGTGTCCCCGCGCAGGTGGTGGCACTGGACCAAAGAGCAGGCATGGTGATGGCAGTCGTACGTTGTTGTCAGACACCTCACATCATCTGAATACTTAAAACATTTATTTATACAAATGTACAGCATTTACAATAGTTAAAAAAAATGTAGACACTTAAAAGGAATATCACATATATATATATAAATACGGTGCAGCTCAGCATTTCTGTGCTTTTAAAAACCCCCAACAGCTCCGTGGGCAGCACGGGCACAGCGACCCGCTGGCACAGGGAGGATGCTCTGCAGGTTCCCCACTTGCTCTCAGTCACTGTAATTTGCTCTTTTAGGCTCAATGTCCATAATCCTTCTGCCACAGCCAGCTGGACAAGGCTCGGGTCCCTTTTGAAGGGCACAACTGTGGCACGGCAGTGGGGGAGAGGGACCAGGACAGTGCAAGAACCGGAACTTTCACCATCTGCAGCGTCATGGACAGCAAAGCTGGTGATGAGCTTAGGAGCAGCGCCTGCAAACACTGGTCTGGGAATAACCACGTGGCTGGCAGCTGGGTACTCTAGGTGGGATGTACTTTTTCTGGGCACATCCACAATTAGCACAATTTAACCATCCACCTTAGCCTGCAATGACTCTGCCCCTGAAATACAACCTTTTCCTCCAGTGACTGGCTTGGTTTAATGCCTCTACAATGCCGATAACGGAATTTGACCAACAACATCCCAGTCTTTGTGGGTAGAGCACGCTACCAGGTGCCCAAAAAAAGTCTCTGGTCTGTCTCCTAAACACAGGATGAAGGTCCTGTCTGTTAGTGCCCAGGATGAGCCAAGCCAGCACTAGAGCCCATGTCTTCTCACTGCAGGTACCACACCTTCTATGGGGTGGTAGTGGTCCTGAAAGTCCAAAGTTTATGAAGAAATCCGGCCATTCCTGCAGCTCAGCCCACGTGCTTATCCATATCTAGCTCAGAGTTACCGTACCACAGGTTAGGCTTGTTAAATAACAATGGAATTGCAAAATATATGGGAAATAGAGGGAGGTGACATACAGAGAAGCCAGAAAACGCAGGCAGAAACCTGGTGGTGAGCTGTCGACCAGGGCAGCTAGCTCAGGTCAGGAGGTATCTTATTGACCGACTCCTGAATGCATGTGTTTAACAGCAAGGCTCAAAGTAAAAATATAAGTCCTTAAAACCTCCAGCTGAGCTGCCACCACCAGCGTGTGAGCCCTGAGATGGTGGGGCCACCGCAAGGTGCTACCACTGGCCACGTGCAAGGTGGCCCAAGCCTCGAGCTCACCTCTGTTGAACAGATAAGCAAGATGTTCCTGAGCAATCCCAGATTTCCCATACTTCCACATCGCACTGGCTTTCCAAAACAGGTTCTCAAAGTGTGTGTCCTGGATCTGGCCCTGCTCCTGCACAACAGTGATGCGAAACACTCGGCCATTGCAGAAAACCTGTGTAACCCTCATCCCAGGAGAGCAGCTGAACCGCTGAGCGAAGTTCTTCCACACTTAAACTCTTCCCTTTCACAGGATAATAATAATAATAAATATTTAAATTGCTGCTGGAGAAGTCGTAACCCCCTCCACCTCATTGTCCCCCACCCTTACAGAGTAAGTACCTCCCACAGCTCTGCTCGAGTGAGGGTGCAGAGGAGGGGGAGAGGCTTTAGAAAGGCTTGTATTTTTTTCAGGGTCTCCAGAGATAGATCTAACTTGCATAAAATAACCAATTGCAACTACCCCCTTAATACTAGCGATCCATGAGCAAGTCACAGAAGAGCTGAAAGGACATCAAAATGCAAGGTTTGCGAGTGAGGTCAGCTAGCCTTTCCTGAAGAATGTCAGTTTGATATAAAAAGGTTTTAAAAAAAAGGAAAGGAGGGTGGTTGAAGTTCAGTTTTCACAATGGAGTATATATATACATGTTAAAAGAACGTCACTCAGCAAAGCACAGTGAGGCTTCCAAAGCCTTCCAAAGCACAGTGAGTGCTTTCCTTCCCCGGAGAAACCACCTGAAACTAAACTCTGAGTGAGCGTTGCTCTCCATTCTCCTCCTCCTTTGCCACCAATAAAACTCGCCGGAGCGCGAGCAGAGTTCAGCCCGAAGGCTGCAAAACTCAAGACAGCCCCTTGCGTGCTCAGGTCTGCACTTTTCCAGCTCTTAATGGTACCCGACAGGGATGCTGCCGGGGGGGGGGCTTGCTGGGACCCTCCGGGAGCCCTCTCCAAGGGGGAGGGGTTTACAAAGCGTTTGGATCCCAGCATGGGCTTCCTTCATCTGCCTTTGCCTGTATAACTCACCCAAAAAGCACTTCAGAGCATAAGCACGCTGTGACTTGATAAAGCCCAAGTTACCTTGGAGCACGACTAGCCAAAAATTAACTCGCAAAAAAAACATTTATGACTATAGTGGGTTTTTTTTAAACAAACAAACAAAAATTACAAAAAAGTTTGGTTTAACTTTAAAACAAGTCCATGGAAACCCTGCTTTTATTACTTGACCTTGCAAAACAAAGCTGATGCTTTTTCAATAGTGATGCAAACCATTTTTAATATATCTATATTTATGATAATTTATATATTACAGGCTTACCCACTTGCAAAACAACTATTTTGCCTGGCAATATCAGTTTTAAGAATCTTTTAAATGCTTTAGACCCTACTCAATGTACAAAAATAAATATTGCATACATGATTTCCGAGCAAAACAAGCAGCACAGGTCACCAAAATACAGCTGCAGCGAGTAATAGTCCATACTCCGTCATGGGAGTGCCTTAAATAAAACACAAGAAGCTGTCTGGGATCAACTCTCTCTCTTGTGCTGTAGGATCGGGTGCCAAAATGTGAAAACATGTAAAGTCCCAAAACGCAAGGAGCCTGTTGGCTCAGGAGGCACCAGCATCCCAACCTGAACATTCTCCATGCACCTTCCTCCTCTCGGGGACCACACACCCACCTGCCCTTCTCGTCACGCTTCAGGAAGAGAGTTTTTAGAGGTTTTTCTGGTTCGGTTTATAAACCAAAGTGATTTTCTGCCCATCCCAGTGTGTGTTGTTATGGGGTGGCTCTTTGTGCTGCTGGTGGACAACCTCGGAGGAAGCATCTGGGCACGATGCTGGCCTGATCCAAGCCGCTGCTGCTCCTTTGACCTCATCCTTTCCAGCTCCTGCTGCCTTGCTGCAAACTCCTTCCCTCTGCAGGAGGAGGAGGAGGAGGTGTGGGGAGACTGCAAAGACATACTGACTATATATTATTTACCCTACGGTCTCAAAACAGGTTAACGAGACACCGGCGTTAGTGCTGTGATGAGTTATAACAAGAATGTTTCAATGTCCTGCCTATGGCAGGGCGGATGGAACTCAATGATCTTCGAGGTCCCTTCTAACCTAAACCATTCTATGATTCTATGTGTAAGTGATGATAACAGCAGCTGCTTCTTTCTCCATTTCTTCATGGAGGAAAGACAGGCGTTAAGAAAAGCGTACGTATCGGTCTCAGCCATGGATACTGGCAACATCTCGCATGAGTTTCTTCAGAAAACGGTAAAGAAACCATACAATGGTTTTACCCCTTTCAAATACCTCTACATCCCAGGCTCGCTAGTTCATCACTAACAAAAACTAAGGAGGAAAAGCAGTCTTCCAAGGACAACTCCGAAGCGCAGGCTGCGTAGGGAGAGGCTGACCGTCCGTGCAGATGTTCTCAGCCGGCTCAGCTGTCCGGACCCACCACGCGTGGCAGCGTCACCCAGTGCTGCGACATCAACCCCAGCCAGAGACATGCCGTCGTCAGCAGGGCGGGATGTGGGAGCCTCTGTGTTTTGTTGAGGGGGGAGAGGGTAGTAAAGACGGCGTCTGTCGTGTTCCTTGGTAGGGGCAGGTTGCAGATGCTTCCTTCGCAGCAGGAGGTGCAGATCTGAAAGAATCCAGGTTATAACTTGGTTATTTGAAAAATACTGATACCGCTGAATAAAGACATAGAGAAAATAATATGATGTTTGTAAAGGAGCACAGTGGCCAGTCTGATATTTTTCTCCCTCCTTCCTTTTTTTTCCCCTCTGCCCTACCCTCCCCTCCTCCCTTTTTTTTTTTATTTTTATAATCCATCTACTTGGAGAACAATTTCACTCGTACAGGAACAGCATTCTGGTAGCGCAAGGAGGACACAGTCATTTTGAAGAGGTTATTTAACTTTTTACCCCAAACAAGTAAACTGATGAGAACCAGTCTTGTTTGGTTGAAGTAGAGCTTGCAGGTCAGAACTCAAACAAATCAGTATTAATTCAAATAGGACTTTTTTTTGTTGTTGCCTGTCACCTGGTGTGCAGGCACTGGAGTGATAGACAATCCCCGTGCCAGCCCAAAGGACACACAGCTCTGCCTTCGCAGGGCGAGGAAGGGCCGGTGACAGGTTGGACAGGAACGCATCCAGGCGGGGTTTGAATGTCTCCAGAGTGGGAGACTCCCCCACCTCTCTGGGCAGCCTGTGACACTGCTCTGACACCCCCACAGGAGAGAAGTCCCTCCTCATGTTGAGATGGAACTTCCCATGCCCAAGTTTCTGCCCGTTCCCTCTTGTCCTGTCACTGGGCACCACTGAGAAAAGACTGTTCCCACCCCCTGGCACCCGCCCTTTAAGGATTTATAAGCATTGATAAGATCCCCCCTCAGTTGTCTTTTCTCCAGACTAAAAAGCCCCACGTCCCTCAGCCTTTCCTCGTAAGAAAGATGCTCCAGTCCCCTCATCATCTTTGTAGCCCTTTGCTGGACCCTCTCCAGCAGTTCCCTGTCCTTCTTGAACCGGGGAGCCCACAGCTGGACACAGTGCTCCAGATGTGGCCTCCCCAGGGCAGAGCAGAGGGGGAGGATGACCTCCCTCCACCTACTGGCCACACTCTTCTCTTCTTGATGCCCCCCAGGATGCCATTGGCCTTCTTGGCCGCCAGGGCACACTGCTGGCTCATGGGCATCCTGTTGTCCCCCAGGAGTCCCAGGTCCCTTTCCACAGAGCTGCTTTCCAGCAGGTCAGCCCCCAACCTGTACTGATGCATGGGGTTATTCGTCCCCAGGTGCAGGACCCTACACTTGCCCTCGTTGAACTTCATAAGGTTCCTCTCCGCCCAACTCTCCAGCCTGTCCAGGTCACACTGTGAGGCAGCACAGCCTTCCAGCGTGTCAGCCACCCCTCCCAGTTTTGTGTCATCAGCAAACTTGCTGATGGTACACTCTATCCCTTCATCCAGGTCAGTGATGAATTTCCCTCTGCCCGTTTCAGTAAGAAAACCCCGAGACGGTGGGCGACCATCCGCCGCAGGGCAGAGGGGAGCAAACGGGGTGCAGTTGTGCAGGTAAAGCGCTCCTCAGCCAGAAGGGAGAGGTTTGCTCCCCTGCACTGCTGGCAGGAGAGTTATTTAAAGAGATTATTCTTTTGTTCTGGGAGAGGTTATGCCTTTGTTTCTCTAACAAATGGAAATGAGCTGGAGCTCGTTAAGAAGACAAACTTGATTTTTGACGATGCTGATTTACCCACTGAACCAGTCGGACTTCTGGCGGAGGCCTAAAGGATTCTGCCCAGTTTTCATATTTAAAAAAAGAAAAGGCAATTTTTATCCTATACCTTGTATTCTTCATGCTTTACATATGTGCATCCCGTAGACAGACAGTCCTCTAATGGTACACAGCGTTTGGTGACGGATACGCTCTCTCCGGTAACTTTCATCATGTGTTGGCTAAAACAGTATCTTGTACCTAGAAAGATGGAAAATGTGTTTACCTGTCCAATTCGAGTTTTGTGACAGTCTAACAAATAGGAAGAAATAGGAAAGAGGTCTTAGGTTTCTTTTCAAATGTTAGGATTTAAAGAAAAAAATAATATAATTTTGATGTATTTATTGCAATACATGAATATCACAAAATACACACACCCACACTCCAAGCTCTGGCACAAACCTGAGGTTTCAAAGCACTCTGGAACACGGAGATTTGTTCCCCAAGCTAATATGGGTCTGTGTGTTACAGATAAAAAACACACGCACATTGGATAATCGAGTTACGGAAGGAGGTTCAAATAAACACCCAAAACCTTGTACACCGCTAGTTCTACAAGAATGATCTAAAAAAGAAAACATTTGCCATACCTGTTTCTGTCTGGAGCTATCCTTTGTTTGAACAGGTTTAACTTTTTCCTAGCTTCATCCACAACCATTAATGCTGTAGAGTTACCTAAAACTTTACACATTGGAGACACTTTTTCCCTATATCCTAACAGCCCGTGCGAGCTGTCCTCGCTGCTCGTGCTCTGATCCCGCCTCTCCCGTGGCTCCTGCACAGCCCAGAGAAGATCCTTCACCCTCTCTGTCCCTCAGTTTTGTCATCCATAAAAAGTACCAGCAGAACAGTTGGGATGATTTCTGCATTTCTCAATTTCCCAGTCTTTGGAAAAAGCACCATGAAAGGGAGAGCGTCCCCAGTATTCCCATCGCATCTTCTGCGTGCTTCTCCTGTGGGCTCCCTCATCCCCAAGGGAGACCATCCTCCTCATCCTCCTCCTCCTCCTTTTTTAAGTTACTCCTTTGGTGACACTTGTAAAACACACGGAAAATTCAAAGCGGGATGACTGGCAAATGCTGTGGTTATCCTCAGGCCTGAAGGAATTCGGGTTTGTTTCATGCTTTAGTCGTCAGAGGGAAGTCAAAGGTGCTGTTCCCCTTCCAAGCACCCCAAGACGAAAACACTGGATTTTCAACACAGGAAACATGCCGTTATATATTTCTTCTCTAAATTATACCTTGCTTCTTATTAATCAACCTTATTAATAATAAAATTGTTGCTTTTACAGGAGGGGGTGGGGGAAAGGCATGTAATTAATTTAAAGTGAACATTCCCATTCAGCCCTCGTCTCTGGTGGGCAAAGCCCGACATACTTCTCATGTTTTAGACGTTTGGCAACAGCCGAGCAAGATTGCTGATGGAACGTGTTATTCATTAGGCAATAAAACCCCCTCAGACATCTGTCATATCTTTGACCTGCTCTTAACTCGACTGCGATATCCAGAGCAAACAGACTTATCGCCAGAGGCTGGAGACCTTCGGTGTGCTGTCTTCCTTCAAACCGGCCGGGGCTGCCACACACGGCTTTTCATGGGTTTTCCAGGCTCCCCTGCCCCCAGGGGTGAAGCTCGCACAGTTTTGCCCCAAGGGGAGCGCTCTCCGCACGATGGCTTTGAGCTTCTCCCAGGACCTCACCTGGAGGCGCCGTTCCCCGGCAGACCTGGGTGTGCGTCGCTTCATGTCTCCCGCGATGGCTCTGCCTGTGCAGTGGAGCTCACCCCTGACAGGTCCCAGATGGAACAAATAAAGCTTCCAGCACCCCATAACTCTTTTAAGGCTGTCTTGTTCTTTCTTCCAAGTGTGTTTTTAGAAAATATTGTGCAATCATCTTGGGGATACGTATTTTCCCCTGCAGAGGGACCAAGCATGCCTCTCCTCGTACAGCCATCACTGATGGCTATCATCTCCTGCAAGGCAGGGCTGCAGTAAGTCCACGATAAGCAATAAAATCCACTCGCTTAGATTAATATTCACTTTTGCACTGCATTCCTGCCTGCCTCTCTTCTCCGAGCAGGCTAAGCACAATGACGACAGGCGCTATGAGAAGGATTGGGCCAGAGAGCACCAGGAGAGCAAAGCAGAGGCAGGGAACATCACCACGGTGGGGTACATTAACTGCTCTGCAGACAGGGAGGTTGCCAGCTGGAGGGATGGAAGAGGGACTCCGAGCTGACCCCATGAAAAACACAGGCCCAACGCTATAAAAATTTTAGCAAAAATAATTAAAAAAAAAAAAAATAGAGACATTTAGAGCAATTCAAGTAAGACTTAGAAGCTGATGCTTCTAAACCTGGTGGTGCCCAAGCCAGGCTGCATGCTGTACGGCCACAGGGTAAGGATGGGTCTCAGCGGTATTGTGTCAAAAAAGCATGGATTTATGTTTGCTAAACTTTGCTGTTCCAGAGTACCTTTAAAGGCACTTGAGAGCCAGGCTGGTCATGGTGTAATATTCAGACTGTCCAGCGACATCTGCCATTACAAAAGCATTTAAAGATGAGGCTGTTGTTCTATGTGATCATTTGGGGGATCTTCAGTGCTGTTGATTTACATTGACCCCGGTGTGACAGGTGACACCATCACCTCTTCTTTTGCATTTTCCTTCCTCTGATGGAACTGTCATGCAAAGACTGCACGACGTGCTTCAGCTACGATGTATCGCCAATCATCCAGGCTCGACCTGCCAGGAGTGATGCTGACCTACAGCAGCATCACCCAACAGCCGAAATGCACGTTCTCCATGAGGTCCACCTCATGGGCACCCTCCAATACCCTTAAAGGGAGCACAAATGAAAAAACCACCTATTGAAACCAGGAGTGGTGGTGCAGACGGACAGCGAGGCTCAGTGTAAGCAAACCAGTCCCACACGTTGAGACCCAGCAAGGCTACCTCAAACCAGGACAGGCTGGTACGTGCCTCCAGAAGGAGGAAGCTGTCCTCTCTGCTTTCAACTGGGTAGAGAAACACCAAATCTGGTATTTCAAAGGGCCCAGAGTCACATGGTGACTTTTGAGAGCCCGTTTCCCAAACCACAGCCTCTAACAGCATTTTTGGGTGCCGCCTGCAGTGGCTGCAACATCACCATGGTGGTGGTGGCCATCATCGAGATGTCAGCTCGCCCACAGGCTGTCCAAAAACAGAGTACTGGGAGTATTTTGAGTGCAGTATTTCCATACAAATTAGATCACTAACAGTTTCTGCTTGAGCTGAAGCTAATAAATAACAGAAAACAAGGTTAATGCACAGCAGGAGGCCTGCCTTGGAGGGAATGCTTTTTCTAATCTCTGTTCAATACAGGGATTCATGTTTTTACTCTCTGTTATAATGAGTTTTGCTATACAGAAAATGTGGTTCCCTTTAAGCCCTACTTTATAGTTAATGAAAACATTTTGGTTTTAATAGCATTCTGTCTTAAACAAAAANTACCAGGATGGAGTTTTCTTATTTTCTCTTACTGTTTAACCCAAGCAAAACAGCAAGGGTTGGGATCACTGCAGCCAGGGAGGCAATACCATAAGCGTACCCCTCTGACTCCCAGAGACAACGTAATTAATTACCCGAGCAGATAACGCCAGTCCCCAGAGCACGCCTGGAGTCACGCCTCAAACCTGAGGATGCAGTTCTGCGGCTTCCTTACATGAACTCAAAGTCACATTTGAAAAATCAAAGTAACAAAGAAAAAAGCTGGCTTCATAAAAGCGTTTGGATGTGGAAGCGTAGCGGATGCAAAGCTAAGAGATGCCAACAAAAGCCATCGGTGATGAGGCACCTTGAAGCAACGGCTGATTTCTGGAGTGCGGAGCAACGACATTATCAGCTTTGCTTCCACTGCAACGGAAGGATGGAGCATTTAAGCCACAGTCCCTGTCCCCTTTCCCCAGTTCCCTGCTCCTCTGAAACACAGTGACTGCTGACTCAGCAGTTACTCCTTCGAGGTGGCCGTCGTGGCAGCGAGGGGCTGGGGGTCCGGGCCGCCGGCAGAGCCATGCCCCAGCCCCAAGGCAACGCGGTGTCGGGCAGTCTGGGCGCTAACGAGTCGTGCCTCAAGTAAAACATTATCGGATCCCTCCAGTTTAAGGAGACAAGAAGTGCTCTTTGCTGAAGATGAAAGATGGACTGAGATTTCCAGTTAGCCCCTTCCCGCGGCTAAAACTGCATCCTGACTTCATGAGTGTACCGTGGGCGTTTGTACCAGCAGCAGGAGGGCTGCAGACCATAACCGGCAGCTCCAGTCTGGATGAACACAGACACACCAAAGCGTGGTTTCCCCCTCCCCTAAACAGCCATTAAGTACTAACTTCGCTTTCCAGATTAGCACGTCATTTTTCGTCAAGTTGCTGGTTGTTACTAAAGGCAGATGGCGGAGTCACACTTCACTACTTGCACAGCAATCTACAGGTGACACTGCATTAGTCATTTAAACACCACCTACTCCTGTCAAAACAGGAGCGTCCGGGAACATTGGTCTCATCTGATGCCAGCCAGCCTCATCTCTTTTATCAGTGTTGACGTTGTGCTGATTCGAGCTCAAAGCAAATAAATTCTCGGACAGATAACGTGCTCTGACACAGGCTGCACACACAGCTGGTTCGTCCCTGCAGCACAGGTTGTAGTCTTTTTCTTTCCAAAATAAATATTTTCTATGGGCACTTGTAATGTCCCACAACAGACCACAGACATTCCGGATAGATGCTGCACAAGCGCTGCCGAGCCTACAGAAAGCACCAGGGCAGCGGCGAGCCCTGGCAGCATGCCTCTGCCCCACATGGCCCTGCTAGTATCCCTCTGCTCCTCATCCCTGGAAGCATCCCTCTGCTCCTCATCCCTGGAAGCATCCCTCTGCCCCCTGATCCCTGGCAGCATCCCTCTCTGCCCACAGCCCCGCCAGCATCCCTCTGCCCCAGTGGCCCCAGCTGCTGCGACGGATGCCTCCTGCCCACACGTGGTTCTCACACTAGTGAGGACACAGTCCATGTCCAACCCACACCAGGGGCTGTGGGCAATCTTAGTGCTTGCGAGTGTCTCAAAAAGCGCAGCGGTAAGGGAGAGGGAGATCTGAGGATCTCACTGATGTTTGGGTGCCTGTATCCTTTCCGAGCTGTTCGCAACTTCAGACTCTGATGGGAGTTATGAGCCCAAAATACAGAAAATATCTCTATGCTAGCCAAAAAAGAGGGCAGCGTTGGCTGCCTTGAAGCTTGGGCTTGGGCCATAGGGGAGGGAAGTGAACAAAGCAAGAACCGATCCCGTACTCACCAGTAAGAGAAATACAACCCTTAAATAAATGTCAGCCTGATTTAATTTCCAGCTGAGCTAGAGATGTACAGGGAGTAGATGAAAGTCCTAAACTTCATCCAACGCAAAGAAACAGAAAAGCTTAAAGGATTACTCGTATCGCTTACACATCTCTCTTGTTGAGGAGGCTTACAAGCGGGAGCAGCAATCGCCAGCATCCGAGTACGTGTAAGGAATAATGGGGGCTCAGTGCTGTCCCTGTGGTGGGGACAAGCGAGCGGTTGTCGTAAGGTGGGTTTAAATTAAATGCTAGCATGCAGCTGGTTACCTCTTGGACAATAGACATCCGGAGCCCATCGGTTGCATTCGTAATTATCTGCTGCCTTTTCGCAGGTGAAACATTTAAATCCGTGAGGATATGGTGTGGCTGAAAGGAATAGACAATATTCAGTTAAAATGAGCCAATTAATCCGGTCCTACTATGCTTTTCAGAGGCACACAGATTTATTTGTTCTCTTTAGACCTATCTTTCTACAAGTTCACCTGTCGACTTCATCAAGTTGGGCCTGATTTCTAAAAATCCTATCACCAGTAGCAATGCGGGAAAGGCACATACAGATACAATAAGGACTCAGTTCAGCCGTGTTTACTGAGCAAAAGTGCCCACTGCTGACTTCAAAGGGAGTTAACGTGAGCAAGGAGGGCTTATTCTCCTGATATCAGAGCTCACATCCAATACTGCTACTTTATCTGTGCTGATAACAAAATATCAGAGGGATTAAAATACTTCTGGAAACTGTCCCACTGAGGGACTGAGCTACCCCTTTTGAAGGCAGGCTGATGTCCCCAAAGGAAAGAAAAATCAATTTGCAGAACCTCCAGTTTTTAACAGCAGACCGTGTCCTAATTTATTTCGCCAAATGAAGAGTGGTCTCCTGGCAGGGCTTCCGTAGCACATTCAATACATCTTCAAGATGGTGCCACCTTCTCAGAAGCCGAACGGGTCATGTTTATCTCCACGGGGTGAAGTAAGCTGAATTGCCACAGCCTCATGGGCCACATCTCGCTTCTCCCTCCTCTTCACCTCCTCCCCTTGCCCACCGGCTCTGGGCCAGACCCCGTCCGGGTAGGAGACGTGAAGCAAAAGGCATTCGCTGCTTGTTTCCCCGGGCTCCTCTGCGTAAGGGCCAGCAAGTCACCTGGGAGCACCTCTGGTGGGGCTGGTGATGCCCTTGAGGAACAGCTTGGGGTGTGACAACACAACAGCGCTAATAAATTCACCCCTCTCGCCCTGCACCACTAGGAGGTCGAGGTTACAGCATAAAACAGGAATTTCATCTTGCTTGTACAAAATATAAATTTTTCAGCCTGGAAAGGCGGTGAGGTGTCACTGGGAAGAGATGGCAGACACAGCGCTCTTCTACAATTAAATAAGTTTGTATCTGATAAAGTGAACAGACTAGTGAAAGGAGAGTCCATGGAAGATCTGAAGGTGCATAACTTTGCTATAGCGTTGCTTCAGGGATTTTCTGAAATGAAGTCAGGAGCGGTCGGTGCCACAATCACAAATGGTCACGTTTGGCCCTTGCTCACAGCTATCGACGTGCTCGGGCAAACCACGTGGCTGTGGGGGTTGGTCTTATGGCTGGAGAGATTACTGAGGAGCAGAAAATAGTGAACAAAAAGCCCCTGACATGCTCAGCAACTGCCTGTAACCCTTTCTGTCCTCTAATCTCTTTGGGAAGCAACGGTCTGGTTTTACATCACGACTACTGGGGATATTTATTTAATTTTCGCTCAGCTCTCAGCTCAACCCTGATGTTTGTGCGGCCTTAACACACCTTCGCCCCCGTCCTCACCCCCGCGCCGTGGCGTTGCAGCCCGCGCAAAGGTGGCTTACTGGAAGGGTGGAGGTAGACGATGTCCTTCACGGTGAAGTCCCTGGGCTGGGCGGCTGGCAGGCGGCCGGCCAGCAGGCAGAACAGCAGCACCCATGCCGGCGCGGGCTGTGAGGCCATCGCCCGGCGAGGACGTACACATGCGGTGGCTGAAAAACCTCACCTGGGCAATAGCAGAGAACAGGGGTGAGCAGAGCAAACCCAGCCACCACCTCCACCCCCCAGCAACCCAACCTCGCCAAAACCATCACGCTCCCCATGAGCCTTTGGCTGCCCTCCCGCAGGGGCAGGCAGCCATGTGGCTACTTTGGCTCGGCTTCAGCAGCATCCCTGGTACCGCCGGGGAAAAGGGCTCCGAGAAATCCTCTCCTGGCCAGAGAGCTGGAAACGGAGCCGAGATGAAGGGCGGATGGGTTTGTCACCCTTTACAGTTTAACCAGTCAGTGACCGGTTTGCAAAAACCTCAGTAGGACGTTGATAAAGCCATCAGAGACTGCACTGCGACAGGACTTAAATGCTTCTTTCAGAGAATACTGAAAATTTGCAGAATTAGACTGGGAAGAAAGGAAACAGGGTAGCTGGAGACCCATTGGGATGTCTGGAGGAGCAGTGATGGGTCTCCCATACCCACACTCCAACATAGGCTTACACGCTTTGAAAATACGCCTATTCAGCAAACCAGAAGCCCCACGTTACTTTCCAGCAAGGAGCTGCAGGGCGTCTCTACCTTCAGCTGGCTGCTGTTAATAACATAAAGTGACTGTTGTATTTTCCTCATCCACACTCCAAAGGGTCTTATTCCCTCTGTGATGTTGTTGACAAACAATTTTCCCCATGCCCCTGAACGAAGGGAACTAATTTAAGCAGAAACAAATACCCACTGCGGTACCACTTGTGAAGCTGTCCCCAAACCAGCAGCTTTCAGGAGCATCCCAATCCCCCTGCGCAGGCTGCGGGGAGCCCTCCATGAACAGACAATGCTAAATGCACCATTAAATACACAGCTTGTATTATTAAAACTCCTTAAAAACTATGAAAACCTGCGTCAAAACCAAGCGGGACAGGAAAGCCTTGAGAGGACGCGGCTGCCAAGCCAGGCAGGAGCCAGTGGTTTCCCCTGGCCACTGGCATCCCTCCAGCACACACAGGGTTGGGTGGTTTTGTTTTGTTTTGTTTTTTTCCACCCAGACTGACCAAAAAGATCTGCAGTACCCAGAGATTTCCTAAGCAACTTTGAAAGCGTGGTAGCTATTATTTAGTAAATCAATTTTGTTTTTTTTTTTTTTTCTTTTTTTTTTCAGGAAAGATGTTCCAGGGGCGGGGATGTAACCTTCCACCTCTGGCTCCAAATGTTTTTCTTGCAGCAGAGACCCACACAGGACTAGCGGCGCAGTGGCCATCAGGGGGGCTGTTGTTATCCTTGGCTCTTATCTGAAAACACCCCTTTTATTAAAACACCGTGAAATCCATAAAAATAGCGAGGGAAACAGATAACACATAGTGTGGTGTGTTAAGCTTTGTTGTTGCAGCCTTATGAAGAGGGAAATGCCAGTTTCCATTGGGTTCACTCCACAAATACGTATCAGCCAGGGGAAAATTAAATCCCAATTAGAAGCAGAGAGGAAATAAAACAAGCCTCTCCCAGCCACGGGAAAGGCAAAAGACATGGGACCAACGGCTCTCTGTGGGGTCTGGAGGAAGAAGAGCCTCCAGCAAAGCCAGCTGGAGCCCATCCCGGTGAGGGAGTGGGGCACGTGTGTGGATTCAGGCCCATTCACGTTTTTGAGTTCCTCATGGCTAAACACAAACAGGCCTGGAGCTGAGCTAGCCAGATGCCAACCCTGTCCTCGTGGTCCTGAGCCGAGGAGAACAGGAGCCGTCAGCTGCACAAGCAACGGCACCGGGTAGACATGCTTCACTCCAGGAGCATTTGCTTTCAGGGCACATATCTCTACAGTCAAGGCCAGGTTGGACGGGGCTTGGAGCAACCTGGTCTGGTGGAAGGTGTCCCTGCCCGTGGCAGGGGGGGTGGAACTAGATGAGCTTTAAGGTCGCTCCCAACCTAAACGATTCTATGATTCTATACACAACTCACACCGTGATGCTCAGAACAAGGAAACAAGATGCGTTTGGGCTTCTGAGCTGAGTCCTCTCCTACGTAAGAGGAGACCTGTCCATCACCGCACACATCAGCCTCTCTGCTCCGGGTTTGACCAGAGCCACTCAACGGCCACTGGGTTTTCACGTGTGGAAATTGCTTTATATTCAAACTGTTAAGATAATGAAGGTTTGGAGGAGAGAGAGATTTTTGAATTTTTTTTTTTTTAATCTTAAACAAAACAAGGCAGATTTTACAAGCCCTGTTATTCATTTTAAGAAATAAGCAGTCTGCAGGGAAACTGTCGGTTCACAAGGGCTCAGCAGCAATCCTGCATTACAGAACAAGAAGTTAGGACCCACATCCCAAAGAGAGGAGGTTCTTATAGCTCAAGGCAAACTCTCAGCAGCAACCTATGATTAACAAACATTATCAACATAAAGGACAAATAGCAATATTTTAAGTTAAAACACAGCAAGATTAACATAATGGCGAGAATCACAGAATCATTTAGGTTGGAGAAGACCCTTACAACGATCAAGTCCAACCGTAAACCTAGCACTGCCAAGTCCACGTCCCTAAGCACCCTAAGAATTCTTCCCGAGTATAACAAGCAAAGAACTCGCTGGGTTTTCTCAGCATATTCACAAAAAGCACTTGTATTTACAATACTGACCAACGTCTTGCTGTTGAGGACACCGTTTTTCCCTCGATTGTACGCGCTCCCTTCTATGGGACCAAGTGCTTATTCAGCCCATCTCCAAACGCCCGCGCGTAGCTGTTAGTACTTGCCGAGTCGTCAGATTCAGAAGACAAGTGGCTGTTAGTCCTGCCTGCAAGGGGGGCAGAAATCCTCCAGCTGCACGCTAAAAATACTCACATCGTGCCTCTTGTAATTCAGCAGCTGAATTGCCATCACCACTTCTAATGAGTTGCAAGAACCACAAATGAATAGAAAGAATTCACTTCCCCACCTCTATTTTATGTGTTTGAAACAGATTTAATTATAGGCAAGGAATTAAAATTAAAAAAACCCTCAGAACAACCCTGAGCAGAGCAGAGCAAGGCCAGCCTGGCCACTGGTTTGAACTACGGCAGGTACTGAAGTAGAAAGTCCTTATTGAACAAACCACCTGCCACCATTATAGTCACTGCTCTTCACAGCAAGCATGCTCTACCTGGTCATTTTGTACACACATAGCTAGCGTACAAATAAATACTTCTGTGTACACTGAAACATGTCAGAAACCTGAATACTCAATATTTCACAAATATTTTGAGTATGTGCACACAGGTACATGTAGTTTTGTCTTTCACAGGGGGCAAAAATACGTGTACAAATATCCTACATCCAATTGAGAAAGTATTCATTGAAGTTTAAGGTAATATTGATATGTCACCGAGAGTAGAATATCAAAAGCTATTTTGACTAAAGTCGGACATATTTAATAACTACTGCTCAGCACACTCATTCTCTCTGTTTTTACACCCACACATGAAAATAAAATGTAATTCCTTTTTTTGTTTTAAAGGAGGAGATATATTTATGGACACAGTGTCCTAAAACCTGCAGACATTTGACAAAAAAATTGTTTCCAGTTCACTTTCTTTCCCTGAAATCATCCAAAACTATATTTTTCTGCAAACATAGCCTTTCTTTATGAAGTCTATAAGCCCTAAGAAGCTTCATCAAGGGCACGAAAACTTTTTATTTTGCTCGCAAGTCCCTTTTAGTTCATGGCTTTCAGCCAAAACCGCCAAATGTTGTACAAAAACATTTTTTCAAGCAGTTATTGCTGATATATCAGCTACTACTAGAGTGCTAAGCCTCTGCTCGCAGAGCAGACTTGTTCTCCAGTGTACGGACATGTATTTTTACCTTCTGGTTTAACGCGGCTCCTTTCCAGAGGCAGTAGCCTCTCGTGCATAGCAGAGTGCACACCCCAACCTAACAGAGAATGGCATGTCCCACTCTGCGTTTGATACTGGACTGCAGTTAGGGGAAATAGTCACATGGTATTTAGATCATACAGCCTGTTTATAAAAGGTCTGGGGCGCTGACACAGAAATCCTAGTTAACTCAATCTTCCCAGCTTCACCAGCACCTTTCAGACGGAAGGGCGTCCCCATCCCCGCTCTGCAGCAGGATTACTTCTTCCTGCCCTTTGCCCTGACACGGCGCTATGGAAATTAACCATTAAATTCCCTAAGCAGCAGCCCAATTGCCCATTTGTCAGGTCTCATTAGGGTGGCGACCTCTTGTCCTCGTTGTCAGCAGCGCTGGGGACAATGGAAGGTCCCCATCCTCCAAGGAAGGACCGGGGAGCCCCTGAGCAGAGGTGCTGCTGAACGTCAGACCTCTGGTTCTGGGGGAGCCATGTTGTCGGAGAGGACAGTTATTTGTGAGGATGTATTTGTCCCTTCTGTCCCTCTCACATGCTCAGTAGATATGTGCTAGGTGGTCTTCACTGATGGTCATGAGGTGGGCTGCTGCCGGCTGCAAGGTTGCAGCAAACATTGCAGCATTTCGGGAGAAAAGAAAAAAGTCAGACACCAAATCTTCCCGTACAACCATTTGGCCAAAGCCAGGCATGAAGGAATTCCTGGTTTGTGGGCATTTCTGTGGTTCTCCTCCTCATGCGAGTTCAACACATGCTGCAGTGTTCAGTGCCTCACCACCTCCATCCCGTGGGAGATGAAGCATTGTCCCGCTCTCCCTGGATGTCTGATGCAGATGAAAGTCGCCCAGTCTCTCTGATGCTTGGGATAACTTCTGCTGGTACCTCAGCTCTACCTCCTCTCTCACTATCTGGGCCGCATCTCCAAGTTTTATAGCTTACTACCTCATTTCATCTTGAAGATATTTTCTATTACCTCTTCACTTGGAAGAACCTCCATCTCAAAGCTTCCTAAAGCAACACTTCTTTCAGATAGATAAAATAGTAAAAGCAAACACAAGCTTCCTCTCAGCAGGCAGTAGACATATCAGCCCTAAAGTATCAAGCACAGCATGCCAAAGCAGCAACATCTGTGAGAAACTGCAGAAACCACAGCACGAGTAATTTGCTTTAGCAAATTCCAGTGCGCAAGGTCAGCTTGACTATCCTCCTACTATGATATGATTATTCATCAGGGATAAACGACATCAAAGGAGCTACAACCAGTGTGACAATGCTGGAAGATCTGTTCCTGGATGCAAAGTCTACCCAACAGTAGCTCCTCCTTATGCACATCACCAACGTGACCTTTCCCAACAACTGCAAGAGTTAGTTCACTGTTCTTTACGTTTCCTCCTGCCTTTCTTCCAGTCCACATAGGTTGGAGTTTCCGCTACTGAATCTACAATATATGTACTCATTTGCCTCTCTCTACAGCTTCAAAAACTAAACCCCAACTCTCTATTTGTGCCATGTCATCACGGTCCAAAGACAAATCTGAATTGCAGTGGAAGGTTTCCCACCTACCAGCTGTGCAGGATCCTGGACAGCAATCCCAGAAAGTATTTGCAACTTCACCAGCTCTAATTGCTATCTCCCCCCTCCACCTCTACCCTGCTCAATTTTTTTACTTTTTTTTTTTTTTGTCTATTCTGTTTATTTCTTGTCTTTTGGTTCCTACCACATGTCAGAAAAGTTTTGAACAAAATTGGGAATTCATTTGAATTACCACCAAATGCAGCTTCTTTCTATTTGCCATTTAGAGAATTTTCTTTGTGGTTTGGCCCTGGGAATGGTTAAACGTATGTTGCTCTCCTGATAACATAGGATGTAGTGAAGCACATGCAGCTTCTAAGGAACCTGTAGAAGCTCTTGCAGAGGGTTTGCTACCTCTCTTCAATTACCGTAAGCAAGAGTAATTAAACAATCAAACACAATTAGCGCACAAATTACTCCCAGAAATGTGGACTATCTAATCGCCTTGCTGCTAATTACAAAGCCTGTAGTTCATTGAGCTAAAAGCCCACGTCCTGGGGAAGCGGAGTACAATATGTTCCCTCTCACATCGTCTTCCCTCAGATGCAATTTAATCTTTAACGAGATGTGATTTCAAGATTATTTTAGAAGTAGCACATTGCTTCTATTTTCAACCTGTATTACCTACATTTTCAGTCCGACGAGTGAAACTAACTTTTCTGAGGTCCTGTACAAACCCCTCATCTTTTAATGAGTTGTAGTAAAACGCCACTTCTATTCATGCATCCCCAGAGGATAGTTCGGCTTCAGATAAACACAGAGGAGAGACGAAACAGATGTATTTCACTTGAGTATTTCAGATACTTAGTATCTGGCATGAATGACAGGGAAAAAAAAAAGTTAGCTTAAAAATCAGGCAAGCCATGATGTTCATATGAGAAAATACAATTTATGCAAATTAATTGTCAGACAGAGAAGGTGAGATATTCAAAGTTAGGCATAATTCATTCCCATTTCACTCCACCATACAGAGCACACAGTGGCACAAGGACACCACTAGGGTTTTTTTTAATTGCACGTAAAATTCAAGACAGTGAACTCTTCTGAATTAGCAGCAAGATGGACATGGATGATCTCACAAATCATTTCAAGACCTATCCCCTAAGTTTTTGCACGCCATGTCATAGAGGCAGCAAGCCCTGAACTCAACGGGATGCGCAAGATCAGGATTCAGCTCAGTTTGGGAAGTTCGGAAGCCGCTGCTCGCCCCTCCCGTGTCCCAGAGCACATGGGCTGACCTCGATGTGCAGGGAGCCCCCAGACAGCCCGGCTCCGCGCAGACAGAGGATAAGGAAACCATGCGTGAGCACAGAAATCCTGGGATTTTCCTGCTAATAAGAAGCAAAAAAACATTTGTCGTGTTCCAGTGGCCAGGCCCCTCTGCAAAGGGGAAGATGGGGGGGTAAATTGTTTCCTAAATAAACATTTAAGTTCACTGGGGGACACTGAAAGGGCTCCTCTCCTCAAGGCAGGGATGCTATTTGTGTGGACCACAAGTTGCATACAGCTCTTTTCAGCTGCACATGAAAGTCTCGTACAAAAAGGAGGCACATGGCTCCCTGCAGCCGGCCCCACGGCGCCCAGGGAAGGGTGTTTTGGGGCAGGGAGGCTGCCACGGCCGGTCCAGGGTTGGTGGCCACACCATGAAACAGTGCTGGCGGCGTGCAGGGTGGTGGCACTCTCCTAGGGAAAAGTAAAACGAGGTCCTGAGCCTATGCAGTAAGTTAAATTTGGGGCAGGCTCAGTATGGCAGCCGCGATTGGGATCATCTGGGACCATCTTTTCTACTTACATTTAACCCAGTAAGAAACAGCCTTCCAGTTAAAACATGGGGAAGCGCTGATGAAACAACTGCGCAATGCATCTGCTAGGAAAAAGGGGACAAAATTGCAGCATGTTACCAAAGAAAATGCAGCGAAAGAGTAAGAGATGCCAACAAGACAAGTGAAACCAAACAAAATAGGAGAATGCATCCCGTGCTTGCCAAGAGATAGCTGGCAAATGATCTAACTTGCAACCAAGACATGAAACTCTTCAATAAAATAGTTTTCTAGTCTATGTGTCAGGCTAGCAGATATATATATACACACAGTGGTTTTAAAAGAATGAGATGATCCCGCTGAGCTTCTAAGGTTTTCATTAAGTCTAGAAAATTGGGACAGTCTAGAGACCAGGAGGATCATCAGCACAAACTCAGTATTTCTAAGGGCTCAAAGGAACCAGCGCTTAGCCTAAGGCCAGTCCTGGGTAAACGCACAGAACAGTCTTATTTCTGCTACAGCAACAAACATTTCAACTTGTAAAAAATCTCAAGAGAGGGTTGGTAGGATTTTGTGGAAAATAGGTCTCCAAACAAACCCATCATTTTCAAACGGGCAGGATTATGGCTCTGGCTGTGAAAGGAGACTGTTACACAGAATAATTGGGGAGAGACCAAAGCAAAGAGCCAAAGCACCAAACCCTTCTGATTACAAAAATGAGTTCTACCCAATTAACCAAGCCAAATTAAAAAAAACAGCTTAATGACATCTCAAAATCTAATCGGTGAAAAGGGCATCTCCAAATGAAAATAGTTATTTTCCTCCACTTTCTTGCAAGGCTAGATTCACCCTTTTGTACCAAAAGTATTGACAACAAGAAACTTCTTGTACTAAACACCGCCGAAGACGTTAAAGAGTGAGATGAAACGCTTGTCCGTCATGCAACAAACTGTGCTTTAATAAAACCATACATCAATCTGCACCATTGTGTCCTCGCTCTGCCCATGCCTTCCCCCTCAGCTCTCCAGAGCGATTTGTGACAGTTCTTCTCGGACATCACCCCGCACATTTGACATGCTAGATTAGGCACCGAGTCACAGACTGCTCGGCATCGACCCAGCGCGAGCTTTGTGGAAGTTCAGAGATCAGCCCTGAAAACACGATACTGGGGAAATGAGATTTTATTATCATGAACTAATTCAAAACTTGAGCTTTTCCCCCGCAGATGAGAAACGAGAGCTTTTTCACCAAAATCAGCATAAACAGGATTGGGCCGTTACTATTCCTTGCAACGGGCAAGATACTAATGAACTCCCTTGCTTTGCTCGTTCACGCTGTAGTGCCATGTTTTTTCCCCAAACAATTTAAGATATTTACATAGTAGTTAATGAACACCGGGTGGCATTGTTCCAGCCCCGGACCCGCATGGATTAGGCTGCAGAAGGGCTCTGTTCCCCTGGCAGTTCAGCCAGAGTTCATGCCATTTTTTATTTCCCGACCCATGCGTGAATTCCCGTTGGCACAAGGCACCAAAAATACCAGCAAGCCACAAAGGGAGGGGACACTTTTGAGGAAAAAACAGCTGCTTTTGGTCGTTTCCAAAGAGCATGTCTCAAACCGGGCTGAAGATGATGCCGCATCGATGTCGGCAGCTAACCCTCGGGGGAAATAATTGGGCATGGGCTGACCGTTCCCAGCTATGCGCTTTCGGCACCTACGTAAAGTTCAATGAACAACGAACTGAACCCGGCACAACAATCCCTTAGATAAGTATCTCATTCTCATTTTTCTCTCGATAGAAAAAAAGAAGCTCATGTTTGTGTGCATCCGCATCTAGCCAGGTCAGAGTTGGTATCCAAAACCTGGTCTGTACAGCAAAATAAATAAGACCTTTCTCTTGCACTATTTAATTATTTATACTGCCAACCCTTTGCTCCACAAGGAGCAAAACAGTAACAGACTCTCCCTTTGCAGAAATTTCCATAATTATTTACATTAAAAGAGCAAAATCAATCTGATTTCATGTTTTATATCATGTGATAACGAGAAAAGTATTTGAATTTCAGTAAGTTTTGCTCAAAGTTATTCCACTGTTACCCCTCCAATTTTTATGCATACTTTATTTGGTATAAACATTAGAAAAGCTATATATCATTAAAGTCATGTAAAAGAAACCCAAATTAGAACTGACCAATTAGTGTTCTTTCAGCTGTCTAGTTAATCCATGGAGTAAACAAACACTACCATCATTAATTCATTCCGATTTTCAATAGCTTTTCCAGAAAAACAAAACCTGGCATAACCCAAAACAAACAACCCTCCTTCTGCTTTACAAGACTTTCAAGTGTTATTTGAATTCAGTGGCCAATTAATTATTCGGCACTTGTCCTCCCAGAAAAAGCCATTTAATTCCTTTATTTTTCTAACTTGTTGGGGGGGGGGGAAATCCGATTAAAAGAAAACTATCATCTCCACCGTGATGGGAAGCTATAAAATGCCATCCTCATTTTAGCCACCACTTCTGTGACCCTGTCAAGCTTCCAACATTACACCGATGGGTTTCAGTGGATGTTTCCGAGATGGAGACACCTCAGTGTGCTCCCCGGTACTCGTCTGCACATACGTGGCGTGGGAAGCTGAGCAGCAGGACACACTTGCCTTCCTACAGAAAGTTCTGTACCCTTTGCTCCAGCAGAAAGCTCCTCTGGGATGGTCACCCACCCTTGTTCATGCCACTACAAATTACAGGTGAATTTGTCCTGCAACCGCACCACGAGGGAGTCTGCCAGAGCAGGACACTCTGCTGCGCCTTGGTACGCGCTACTCACAACACAAGCTGAACTAATGCGAGTTTTAATTCCTCTTCCTGACACTAAAGAGGTCTGAACCACTTTGCTGTTCGGAGCTCATTTGGAGGCGACTGCTTATAAAGTGATTTAACTGTAGGCAGAAAACACCAGGATTAAAGCAGATGTATCCATTCCCTCTTGTACCAGTGCATTTAATTTTTCATTCAGTTTTCATACAAGCTCTCCCTACATCTCCCTGTACCCTCCCTACATTTCACTTACAGCTAATCACTGTCAATCATGCCTCCATTTTACTGCATCCAAATCGCCCGAGCAAGGATACAGGCACAATGCAACTTTCTCATCAAAAATACTGTTGTTATATGACACAGTTAAACAGGGAAACGTTGCCATAATCATTAATTATCTGATAACATGTCATAAAGCTAATGCATATATTTATATTTGTTCTTTTTTAATGACAGTAAACCAAGATACGGCACAGAGGTAAATGCTGTTGCCCTAAAATCATTGCAAGCACAAAACCAGGCTCTCCTCCTCCTGGGTTTCTCACAAAAACAGACCTAGTCATCTGTAAGCAATGTCAGAAAAGGATGTTTGTTGGGTTTGCTGTTGTTTGGGGATTTTTTGTTTGTTTGTTCTGTATTGTTTATTTTTTCTCCCCTGATCATTACTTTAACCAACCCGAAATAATCACCTGGAGCTCATAGGTTATTTACTGTGTCGATTCCTGGTTAACTTCAAATAGCAGCAGTGCACAAGGATAGAAAAAGTGAATCTCCCTGAAACTGTGACGTCCATCTGTCTGATATTTTCTAAAAATCACAAAATTATATTCACACTCATTTTGTCTCATGGTAGAAATAATGCATACACGAATAAAGCTACCAAAAAAATGGTAGGAAGAAGGAAGGAGGAGGAAGAAGAGGAAGGTTCAGATTAGATATTAGGAAGAAATTCTTGACTGTGAGGGTGGTGAGATACTGGCCCAGGTTGGCCCGAGAAGCTGTGGCTGCCCCATCCCTGGAGGTGTTCAAGGCCAGGTTGGATGGGGCTTGGAGCAACCTGGGCTGGGGGGAGGTGTCCCTGCCCAGGGCAGGGGGGTTGGGACAAGATGATCTTCAAGGTCCCTTCCAACCTAAACCACTCTATGATTCTATGAAGGGGGGTAGGAAGACCACAGGGTACCTTACATGAAAACTCTGTGGGATAGATCCTGAGAGTCATGGGACCACCACCTGGTGCCCATCATAAGAGGTAAACCTGGGTTCTGGTAGTAAAAACAGAACTAACAAAAATCAGGAGAGTGAAGCACACCAAAGCAGGAGCCTGGGAGCCAGGACATTGGGGTGGATGTTACCCAAATCAGCAGAGAAAAGGAAAAGCAGCTGGGGTGTGAAGAGTCTGGGTTGTCCAGGATGGAGGGAAAACCACATTCATTGAACAATTTTACCACATCCCATAAGAAAATGAGGAAAAGGCAGAAGGTAATGGGTCTGCCCTCCTGCCTCTGTGGTCCCACTCGCAGAGGTGCCCCTGTGCAAACAGGTATGGGTCTCCTTGGCTTGCTTCCCTGGGGCACACTGGAGCCTGTGCCTCCATGGAGCGTTTTGCAGCTGGTCACACTGGGTCAGTATGTATTGCTTGGTAATTTTACCAATCTCTGGTACGCAAATTAAAACATAACCCCTACTTAGTATTAGTAAGCTTTATTTTTTTTTTCTTTAATGGTTTGGGTTGGAAGGGGCCTTAAAGATCATCCATACTTCCAACCCCCCTGCCATGGGCAGAGACACCTTCCACTAGACCAGGTTGCTCAAAGCCCCATCCAGCCTGGCCTCCTCCCTCCATCCTGGAGCATCTCTGCAATGTAGGAGTTGTCACCCCTTTGGTCTTGTGCCTCCGATAAGCCTAGCTGAGGCAGGCTCCCGTGCAGGGTGGTCAGGCAGCCTCTGCTGGGTTTTGACATCCTCATGCCCCCTTTGTCTTCAGCTGTAACCATCCCCACACCCTGACGCCTTGTGCATTTGCCCTAGAACCTCTGTTAACACCTTCCACCCACCACCTCACGCACTGTCATCTCTGCCAGTGCCCGCTTCATTCAGCTGGGGCACTTTAATGTCATCAGTTCACTGGATGGCAAGTATTACATATGATATTAAATAACATATTTGATTATAAGTAACAGAGAGATAAGGCAGACCTTCTCCTGCTCCATCTTCAGTCTCCTCCATCAAACCTCTCACCTCCTGAAGATCAAGTTTCATTGCAGACTCCTCTGCTCCTTTGTTTATCTCTTCATCTGCTCTGCCTTTTGCTAGATCCAAATGCCTCACCATCTTGGCATTAGAAAGTCCACTTTCCCAAGGTACGGAGTGTTTGTGGAGTATCATCAGTAATTCAAGTGTCTGCCAGCTAAGAGATGTTATCTTCAACATAGCTGAAGAATACCTCAAAATCATGCTCCAACTCATCTGCCTTAAACACTCACCTACAGAACATGCTAAAA
Source organism: Ibidorhyncha struthersii (assembly GCA_013398815.1). Classification (NCBI taxonomy): domain Eukaryota; kingdom Metazoa; phylum Chordata; class Aves; order Charadriiformes; family Charadriidae; genus Ibidorhyncha; species Ibidorhyncha struthersii. The sequence goes on from VZSZ01010347.1 coordinate 497,684, forward strand.
GCAGATGTAGTTTTCAAAATGTGCCCCCCTGATTTAACCAGTTGCTTAATTTTCACACATGAATCATCTGGCATTCCACAGACCACGATATATAGCTTTCATTATGTCACCGCTGACATTTTCACTGCTGGAAGACTGTGATTTACTGGTTTTCATTAGACCTGATCTCCACTCTCGGTCCTACCCCAAGCTTCTTGAGGAATCCATGTCTGATCAGTGAAACGTTGATCTGATTTGAAAATACATGGCTCTTCATCTCCTAATTTCTCTAAAATTGACCTTTTTCTGACAATTACTTCCAATGCTTCCAATGCTGGTAAGCATATACCGCTATAAATAATGAGCCTGAGAGGACAACTCTTCCTCCAGCCTTGGGAGAAAATTTGCTTTGGAGAGATTTGCTTGGGATTTTTTTTTACTTGGAAAATTTGCTTGGGAGATTGCTTTGCTTCTAGCAAAGACACTGCACCATCATAGCCACAACACTACTGTATTTTTACAACAACACTGCTATATTTTTACTAATGAATATTTAATATAAAAAAAAAATTCCTTCAAACATTTGAACTGAAACTTTGTACAGTGTTGCTTTCCAATTGAAGCACCGGGCCAATATCATTATATTTCATTATACTTCTTCCCTAGCAAAGATCTCTCTAAGCATTGAGAAACCGCCTCCAAAAGGCTGAAGGCTCCTTTGCATTAACAAAGCATTGCACACGGGTCAGCACGGCCAGTGCAAGATCTATAGCTGATAGCACAACCAGGCCAAAACCCATTATTTGAAAACAAAGACACACAAAAAAACACTAAACCAGACAATAAGTCAGTAAGTCAAGCCCTAGTAGGAACCGTTTATTTGAAACATCTTACAGGTCACCAAAAACCTGAAAAAGAAATAAAATTGGATCAGCCTAGAATAAAGTATGATAGAAGTTTACTTCCTAAAGCCAACAGAGAGGCCAACTAGAAAATGGGCTGAAATTTCAAAAATCTTACCCGTCCAAAGGACACACGAAAACATGCCTGATAAGAGGAATTCCAAATTGCTTTCTACGGCACTATTTTAGTTAATGTCTCTTTTATATGTAATTGAGGCCTTGTGAAAAATTAAGCCAGGCCAAGGTTCTTATAGGGAATGATTGATGGCCTTTCCAAGAATCTTATAGAGAAAACACAGATTACTCAGCAGCGTCTATGATCTCCCCCACCGTACTCACCACCAGATACACATTTTGGCACTAAAAGACTGATTTTATTTCCATAATGTCTAATTATGTCACAAGTCACTGGCTGTAAAAAAACATCTACATGCTTAAATCCATGCTGGGTTCTAACTAAAGAAAAAAGGCATTTCTATTCCCTTTTTAAGTGAAACACACACTAGCTGTAAATATCCCAAACTACCAATGCAAGACAGACATTTAAAAAAGAACTATAAAAAGTGAGACTGTAACATGGAGCAAACCAGCACTATAAATAGACAGCAAGATACTCTGATAAAATTCC
>VZSZ01010347.1:499818-518215 GCA_013398815.1 Ibidorhyncha struthersii
GGCCCCCCCCCCCCCCCCCCCCAGTTAGGGGAGTCTGGACCTCCTTCACCCCAGCATCGTGCCCAGCCATCGAATAGAGACCCCACCGAGCAGCCGATGGCCGGGACTGCACCACGCCAGGATGCGCACGGCACGGGCACGGCTCCCGCTCCAGCCCGGCACTGGCACGCAGGGATGGCTGGTAGAAGCCCACAAGCTGAAAAACATGCAGTTACCTCAGGGATTACACCGTCAACGCTCCCCTTGGTGGAAGTCTGCGGGGTTTGCTTCTACATTGAAGTGTAAAACTCCAAAAACAGATGGAAACCAGGAATTCCCACGAGGAGACACTTCACCCACTCTGTTTTCCTCTGGGGCTGGAGGCAACGACATTTGGGTCAGCAGAGAGCCTTCCGTTGACCCTCAGATACCTGTTCTGTAGGGCTTCTCCAGCACTGCCTGGCGAGACGAGCATCCTCCCGCAGGGCCGGAGGGAAGACTGGCGCCGGCTCAGCCGTGCTCCCACAGAGAGTTGGGGCACCCACCCGGACCCGGCACCTCCTACACCCACCGCCGCTTTACACGTGAGGTCATAATTACAGCTGCAGCTCCGAGCCCCACAATTACAGCTACATGCTAAAAAATAGTTGGCTCACACCTCGCTCATCCAAGTGCTGGAGGCAAAGCCATGCTGTGGGGTCCAGCACCAAGAAATCATCCCACTCTTCCCCCACCATCCGCCAGGTGCATTTTCTGCAGCGTACAAAACCCCGCACAGTACAACAAGCGCTTTTAAAAATATACCTTTCTGCAGAGAAGGGACGGGTAACCGAAGAAATCTAGGCCTGCCGAGATGCAGCGGGATAAGGCGTGCAGTAACCAAACCTCCCGAACCGGGGGAACAGTATCTCTCTGAACTCCTTATAAAGTTATACAGCAGCGTGAGAAGCATCAGAAATTAATTAGAAAACAGGTTTCCGCGTCTGATCAGGTGTCTGCGCTTTCTGCTACAGCTTTGTTTACAAGGAAGAAGGGCACCAGAGCTGACTCCTCCAGAACAAGAGGACACCTATTGCTCTGTGTACACTCCTGCGGAGGGGAAAAAAAATATAATTACCATTGATCAAGATAAAAATGTCAGAGAAATAAAGAAAAAAAAATACTGGATAGAAGTTTGCAGTCTGCTCATATATTTACTCTCTGCACATATCCATGCCTACTCCCCTGTGCGATAAGACCATCACGAAAGCAAAAAAGAGGGTCTCACCCCTCCACAAGCGATTTGTTTCCTCCAGATTCACCCACTATAAAAACCTTCAACTTTGCACATTGCAGCCATGAAAATTATTCACCTGAGAAAACAGAATAACCAGTGGTTTAAGTCTTCGCTTTATATTTTTTCAGCTAAAAAAAAGAAATAAAATCCATTTTACACCAGAAACAAAGTAGCTACAACTCTTGCAAGCTAAACCCCTACATGTTCTTAATTGCCAGCCAAATTTATTTTAATTTTTTAATTTTTTTTTTTTTTAGCCTAAGCGGAAACATGTGTAATCTTCACGATTACAATTCTGCAGTAAATCGGCAGGCGCAGGCCAAAGCAGAGGCACCGCAGCGGGAGACAAAGTGAATTTTCATCAGCAGAGGGGGACAGGGCAGGTCCCTGTCCCCAGAGCGCAAGCCCCATCACTTCGCCCCTTGTGCTTGTCGTGCTCTGGAATCCGGGGCATTGCAACAGCCCCAGAAAAAAAAACAGAAAATTTTGCCTTTCTTCTCGAAGCGGAAGAGAAGAAATAAAAAGCGTGCCATACAGCCTTCTCTTGTCGTGACAGACTTGCACAGATATTTCAGTTTTTGGTGTAGTACCGGGGTGGTTGGTTTCTGTGAAGCGCCAAGCCGTGCTGCTGGGCCAGAGATATGATGTCACATAACTAAAGTTCTGATTCCCCGCCAGTTTGAGCGGTAATATTAAATGAAGCCAAAAATGAGCTTCCTGTGCTAAACTGGAAACAAAAGAGCACTTTTACAACGCTGCCCTCAGGGTTAATAGAAATATATGTATGTCCAACTCAAGGCACAGTTACCATCTTATCACACTATCAGCTTCTACAGGCACAGAACAGCGTACAGTGGGGGCTCTCGTATACTGCGGCTGTATTTAATTCAGTGCAGACAGACGCAGAGCAACTTCAAAACAGCGTCAGGCAGCAAGCCACCAGCTCAGATCTGCCCACCACAGGACATTCCATGTGCTCCACATTTGGGAAACGAGCAGCTGGGCAGGAAAGAAGAGTTACTATTTGTTTTGAATTACAAGAAATCTTTCAGATCTTAATTTAACACCACTGACAACCAGTTTTGATCACAGAATCCCAGAATGGTTGGGGTTGGAAGGTGCCTTCGGAGATCATCTAGTCCAACCCCTCTGCCAAAGCAGGTTCACCCAGAGCAGGTTGGACAGGAACACGTCCAAGTGGGTTTTGAATGTCTCCAGAGAAGGACAATCCACAACCCTGTTCCAGTGCTCTGGCACTCTCAAAGTAAAGAAGTTTTTCCTCATGTTGAGATGGAATTTCCCGTGTTCCAGTTTGTGCCTGTTGCCCCCTGTCCTGTCACTGGGCACCACTGAAGAGAGTCTGGCCCCATCCTCTGGACACCCGCCCTTTAGATATTGATAAGTATTGATAAGATCTCCCCTCAGTCTTCTCTTCTCCAGGCTGAACAGACCCAGGTCTCTGGGTCTTTGGATGGCTGTAGACACCTGGGAGTCTTAACCACAGTTAAGTCAAGAGTATGATTACGGGTCAGATTTGGAGACAATCTGCAAAGTAGGTGTTAGTTACAACTCACACCAAGGCCAATGGCTGCTTAACTTGAACAGCATTTTACCTACACAGATGCACTCTGTTATCACCCAGCTGTCCCCGATCATCGGCTGTGGAGGATACTACCCCTGAAGGACCAGGCTTGGTAGGTTCATCTCACACAGCCTTAGCACAGCTCAGCAACGGCAGTAAAAGATGGCCAGATCTGGTGATGCTCTCGTCAAGCAATCTCAGTGTGTCATTTTAAGTGTCAAAGGACCAAAAAATTTCAGATGATGCAGAAAGTGCTGTATTATACAGCCAAGTCTCATGTCTTGCAAGGCCTGTCCATGGGACATGACTTAGCAAGGCAGCTCCTGCGTGCACAATCGGGCGCAGACCTCAAATATGTCCCATGTTCAGTGAGTCCGACAAGATGGACCTGAACCCCAGGAGACAGGGCAACCAAGGACTGACAAAATAAATATACCTCCCAGAGGTACAAGGAGACTTAGTGCCCCACTGGAGACCACAGTTACAGCCTCACTCCTGGACAACGAACCAGTTTTAATGGAATTGTTGTGAGACATGGTGCCCCAAGAAATACCAAGTTAACTGACACAGACCTGCAGGTATTTTGGATTTGAAAAGAACAAGCAGATATTAAAGTCTTACTTCAAACACTTGAGAATGATGCAAAAAATCCAACAAATGAACGGCGCTCAGACAGATCTAGCTAAGACTGCTAACTGGTGGTCCAGCCCTGCCAGATGCTGTTGACAGCTGCTGAAAGCACACGCAATCATTTCAAGACAAATCACCTTGAAAATAATCCTCCCTCAAGAAAGCTTATGATAGCCAACACATGTAAACTGTTTTCAGATACCCATGAAAGGAAGGGGTTTGTAAAGATCTTGGAAAAACAATTACATAGAATGGATGCTGATCAGAGAGAAAAAACAGACTGAAGACAAAGGCTGGCATCAACGAACACAGTTATCAAGTATTCTAGACCAACTGGGACAAAACTCAACCAAGTGGCTTGAAAGTGCTCTCTGTTCCTGAAGATGCCAGATGCAAGCTAGCAGGAGGTATGGGATGAGCCTCGGAAATGTGACCCTCCACTGCCAAATCCATCAAACTCTTGTTGGACCAAAAACACCAGAGGGAATTCGGATATCCAGCACACATCATTTTTCCATCATCTGAAGCTGCCTGGGAGCTTATGAAACACAAGAGTTTTTCATTACTGTATTTTTAAAAAATCCTATGGCTAATGAGTGTGCTAAAGACATCACCAGAACTTGCCCTGTTGGGTAACTGGACTCACTAACGGTCAACAGTTAATCAGTAAGACATGCTGGTGTCCACAGAAGCTCTGTGTAGCTTCCACAGCTCTACATGACAGATGTACCAACAAGTTTGTACAAATACATTTTTCCATTCACAGCTTTAAAACCTCTTCCCATAACATGTCCCGTGAATGGAGACCAGATCCAAGCCTGCTAAATACGCAACGGACTTCAATCGAGATCGGAGCCAGAATTATTGCAGCAATAAGTGTCCCTATAACAAAGCAGTGGCTGTAACGTTGATCCTACTTTTTGGAGCCTCAATATAATTTTCATTCACTGAGATGAGACAGAGCCCTTCGCATTTATTTTGCCTGCCGAGCCAGGCAAACAACCTCACAGCATAAGAATTAGAAGGGGGAAAAAAGTGACAGACGTAGAGTGCTACACACCTTGCATGGCAACAGTTTGGTGCGTGGTCCGAAGCACCAAAACCTGTACTAATCACCTTGAGCTCATTAATTTACAAAGCTTTGGCCCAACTCTGGCAGATGATCAAGCTCTTAGTTGATGTGATTCAAACTAATCCACTAAAAGGCATTTAAGAGCCAGCTAGGAAATAAGTATTTTTCTATTATTAGAAGTGATAAAAAAAATTAATGACATCAGACTCTCAAGGTGAGAGAAACAACACCCAGTTCCATACATGAGGACTTCCCTCCTCAAATCCCACCACCAGTCAGAGCACTGGGTGACCCAATGGTTACCCCGGCATTTCTGTACCCTCTCGCTGGAGACAGGGGAAAAAAGCAATCTGATGCAGCCTATGTTATTGCTTCTTTCTCCCTTTTGCACCCTCCTTCTTCTGATCCAATCTTCAGCACGGTTTCCTAGGGGAAGGAGGATTTTCCATCCAAAGCAATGCTCAGACCCATCGGTGGCATTCGGCCAGGCTGGACACGGAGGTAGAGGCTGGGAAATCAGTGAACACACACTGCAAACATCCTCCTCAGTTAAGGAGGCACTGCCGCTTGCATTAGTACCTCATTAGACACAGAAAAACCCAACCCAATAAACCATCAAAACCCCCAAACCAACAGAGAAAGAAAGAAAGAAAGAGGAAAAAAAACCTTCAGGTGCCCCAGTCATGGACAAAATTAAATTATGAACCACAAAGCCATAAGAAATCAGGCTTCATCAGACATAGGCTCATGGTCTACTTGGGACAACGCCTGCTGCTGGCTAGTTTGCTGTCAAACTGGGTCACCCTCACAGATTTTTATTTCATCAGTGTCAGAAATCCAGGTTTCTTGTCTGAACACCAAACTAAATAGCACCAAATGTTATTCCCAGATAAAATATGTTCTTGTATATAAGATCCTACCTTTGTTAAGCAAGGGAAATATTCATTGGTTTAACAATGCGCTTGGCTACCTCAACTGAAATTTCCTCAGTAAAGCAGTACCACAGAAAAACACAAGAACAAAAAGCAATGAGAAAGTCTTTTTCCTTTTTGCCACTTGAATATCAGCTCTAGAACCAAGGTATACTGAGGCAGGAGCTGTTTAAAACCTCTTTTATCTGGGAAAAAGTGAGAAAATCCATATATGAATTTTTAAAATATTTTAAAGCCACAAAAATACTCTGTACTGTATTATATGTTAGAGTACAGTTTGGTATATGCAAGTTAAACTCTTGTTGAAACCAACTTAATAGCAATGGAACTTTCATACGTACATAGCAGCTCGTCTAATGCTGATAAAACAACTTCACAATCTTTTCAATCCTTGAAGGCCAACTAACTACTAAATACACACACACATATATATCTGTATATATACACACACACACAAACACGCACTCTCTCGTTATTCAGCAGAGACGGAAGGTAAAACGAGAAGAACAAGGACACTTAGTCTATTTTAGGGCTGGGAGGAATCAATAAAGTTTTCACTCCCCCCAAACTCCTTCTTGTAGTTGACTCCCTTGGATGCTCTGAAACACCACAATTATCTACCAGATAATGAACCTGCTCAGAGGCTATGTAAACCTACCCAAAGTCACAGCCGCTATCCCAACGACACAGGGTTCAAGTTCAATGGTTGCAGTTGGTTCCGCACAAGACAGACACTGTGCCCGAAGACACCGGCCACCACCCTCACCAGCCCCTCTTATCTCGCTGACGAGGAGCCTCGCTGGGGGCTGGAAGCTCCTTAAGGGAACGAACACATCTCAAGAGATATTAACTCTTAATATCTGCAGACTGGCATCTGCTTCCTCGGCAGTTTAACCCCAAATGTTTGTCTGGAAAAAGCGCTCTAAAACCAGTAGGGATTTCTACAAAATCCAGCCCTGTACTGGTTTAGCTTTAGGCTCATGTTATGTTAACACAAGAATCCCAGGAAAACAAACTCCCTTGGCTAAATATTTAAGGTCCAAAAAGTCTGAGAACGCTTTTGATCATTAGCATCCACAACAACAAAGAGCTCAATAGGTGTGCTAAAAATAAAATATGCAAAAATAACTTAAACGCCATTAAATATTTAAACATACACAATACCACAATAACAGTATGAACCAAACTGATCATGAAAAACCCACTAATGCTCATGTCAAAACCATCTTTATCTGAAGGTTTGCCTTGTTTATGAAAATTTGAATGGTCTAGTTTATTTAACGTATTTAGACCTACAGAACTGCCATACAGCTTGTGTGGCGACACTCAGCCAAATATCGTGAGATGGGTATTTATACAACATAAACGAATCAAGTCTAAATCAACTGCACATGCACATCAGAAGCACCAAAGCGAGTGTCCTGCCTAAACACACCGTACCGATGCACTCAAGCAAAGCGAGCACGGCTGCAATTTAGGGAAGCCTTTCCAAAACAAACACGAGCATCACGTGTTTCCTCCCCGACAACATGCGTGAGAAACAGCCTTAACCGTACCACAGCATACCAGCGGCCACCCGATCGCATCTCCTTTCTGCTTCGTGCGTTCAAATAAAGCCCACGCGCTCACCGGACAGGCGAGGTTCAAGTTGAATTGGGATGCTGAAATTAAACTGCTGCTCTTTGGGATTTGGGCCGGTGGAAGCCCACGAGACCACATGACTTTGGCAACAGATGCACAGAGCGATATCTTAAGATGCTAAAATTTTATCAAGGACTTCCATTATGCTGGAGACAAGAGCTATTGTTTCTACTCTCATCAGCGCTGTTTTGGGAAACTGCGTTAGGCACACAATTGCCAAAACTAGTTTTCATTCAATTATTCAAAAATAACATCCGAAAAGCAACCTAACTGAATCTACTTCATTTACTTCAAAAATCACCCACAACAATATGAAACAACAAACAAATGAAAATCTGCACAAGAAAGCTTGGAGCTGGCAAACAGAAACGCAGTGGTTTAAGCGAAGAATTTTTTGGTTTGTTTGTCCCTGTCCTCCCTGCCAACCTTATTTTCAGGTGACCAAAACCTTTACGGCATACCTTGGCTTCCAAAGCACAACTGTCCACACACATGATTTACTTAAAAAAATCCATCCTACAGCTGATTAAACTCCAGAAATGAGCTTCTCAGGCCCCTCCCTCCACCATCCAGACAAGAAAACAATTGATTTCTGTAACAGTAATGTGAATATCATGGCATAAAAGGACAGCCAGCTGCAATCACCCCAACTGCCCTTCCATACAAGTGCTGGTAAATAGCGTGGGCTCGCATTGCAAAGAGATTTCATCTGAAAATCTCTGCATGAGTGAAGGAATGATAACAGTGAAAGGGAACGGGGACTGGAGTTAGGAATTTCCAACTAGCTGAGGGGGAGAGGGGGAGTTTAAAAAAAATTTTTTTAAAAAATCAAACACTAACACAGCAGCAGTTCGTGTAATTTCCTGTGAAAAGCTATTTTTTGAGGAATTTTTTTAATTACCCTTGGGCTCTTAATAGCCATATCTAATAAGATGGAAATTAGGCAAGGTCATGAGTATGCAGCCTCCAGCATTTCTGAACATACGTTGCCAGGAAAATACCCTGTTCCCTTGACTTCCAGTTTTCCAGAATCATTTCATTCGTGATAATTTGGTTTGTTAACCTGTTTACACCCTTTTCTTCTTTTGCAGATCATACCCCTTAGCATGGAAACACCCTTGTCAATACAAACCCCAGCAATTTTGTAACCTGCCTGATGTTGAAATATTTACATTAACATTTTACCAGCCAAATACCTCCCGTATAACAAAGGAATCACCCGACAGCTAGTCAGTCAACTACCTACAAGTCGTAATTCGTCCGTATGACAGCTAATGAGATGAAAGCAGATACACACAGAAGCAGTAGGTTGACTGATACAGAGTAATTGCAGGCAGAATTCGATGACAGTAATTTATGTAATTCTCTTAAAGGAAAGGCACTTGTATAGGAAGAGAATGAAAGATCAGATAAAACCCCCAGAACTTAAACAGAACGCACAAGGAATTTTATATAGTATATGAACACATAAAAGGAAAAAGGCCACAACAGAACTTTTAATTATAATTGCCTCTTTTCCTCCCATCACTTCCTATCATATTTAGCAGTTCATATAGCATATTTAGCTGTTTACGTAAAGCCAGGCAAGGCAGCAGTTTGCTCAGAGATACACACCGATGGAGGAGCACGCGGGATATTTTACGTCCTCATCCTAAGTACATCCCAATATTTAGCTTCGAGGTTTCCAACGCAGAATTTTCTGAGCGTTACAGCAGAGTAAAGTCCTGGCACGAGGCGCAGCTCCTGCTGCGTGCATCTGCAGCATCCCTTCTGAGCGAGACCCAGTCTCAACGCCCTGCCTTGGCACTGCTGTCAGCCAAATAAATGGCAATATTGTGGATTCAGCCCGAATCGTGCCCTGCAGCACTAAAGAGGGGTCTGAGCTGGGGATCACGTAGGCGCAAAGCTGTGCGACGCACCGACAGCAGCGCCATTTATACAGAACTTTTCCATTTTTTAACACGTGCCAAGTGACAAGCTGTGATTTTATTTGGTATAAAAGTGTCAACAATATTTAAGAACTTAACAATGATATATGGTCCATGATGAAGCAGTCCCGCCTACACACGTACATCTCTACCATGAAACCCTCACAATTTCCACAGTGGCTTTATAAAAACTGTATGAGAGGCAATAAAATACCGCGAATGCACAACAGATCAAACACTGGCACTTACAGAAAATTATGATTATTGCTGCGAACATATGGTGACTGAGGGATAAGAACTACGCTCCTCTCTGAGTAGGTCACACCACCCAACAAAGAACACAGTAAATTCACCGGGGGGAAATGGGCATCTAAGGTCTACTACAGCCATTGCAATACTTGGCAACAAGGAAAACTATGAAGAATTATTCACTTTAGAAGAGAAAGATGTCTTTCCAACAAGCAGGCAGTCTTGTTGCTCAAACTAACCTGTCCTCGCAAGAAATCAGAGATTCCAAAATAATGTCTTTAAAAAAAAATTGAAATAAACATGGAGTATATTTCTACTCATGTCCTTCCTCACCAACTATATCACAAGAAGGTATTGTCTAATGTAAAAATCTATTCAGATAGACTGCCAAAGAAGTAGCAGCAATTCTACCTTACCATCTAGTTTGTGCTATTCTCACTCAGTAAATATCTTCTTACAAAGAGAAGATACCTATCAGCAATCGAGATGTACCATGTTTCACCCAGGGACCACGTCAGCCACCCTAGGCTTAAAATAAGAGTTTGCTTTCAAGGCAAATGAGTTCATTTTAACTGAACATGTCTTGCTGAGCTTTATTGAACCGAACCATCAGCTGCACCAACACACACTTCAATCTTCTGCAGCGTTCACCATCGCCCAAGCCCGGCTGTGGTATCACTTGACCCCTGAGAGTTGTTCTGCCTGTCCCATCACATCAATGTGACAGACGCGATGTGGGGGCCAGGAAAAGGGAGGTGGGGGTGGGGGTTATAGCTTACAGTGGTCAGGTTCATACATGGCTAAATAATGTCTTGAAGGATGTACAGCAATTATTTTAGCACCCCTTAAACAGCTACACTTGCCAATCAGTCCAGTTTCTAATGGTAGTGGGAAGCCTGGACAAACTGAGTCATAGAATTGTTGAGGTTGGAATGGACCTTTAAGATCATCAAGGGCTTCAGGCTTGGGTTTCCATTGGAAAAATCCATTTGTGAGCAAAAAGTGGAAAAAAAAACCCAAACCCAAATTATTCTATTTCCAAACTACATTGTAAGTTATACTTTGCCTTTTACACCAGAGAGTTGGAGGAAATCAGACTCAAGATCAGACACGCGAATGCCAGATAATTAAACAGGCAGATCACTGACGCATAAATAAAGTTTTAGATTTACGGCGAACAAGTCTCCTACTGTAATACAACCAGAGCGACTATTCAAATGCTTCTTATGTCAGCACTGGCCTGAAAAAAAAAATCCAGTGGGAACTCGAAGGGTCGGATTCCTGCTGGCACCTCCCGGGCCGTACAGGAGGCAGCAGGGTTAGATCCAAGGCATAACTCATCGGTTGAGTGTTGGGAATCATTTTATCTGAGCAGTACTAATGAGCTAAATCACTGTTATTGTTGCAGTGATCACCCACCCGTAAGCGCCTCACCAAGGCTTTATTTTTACCTTGTTCCGCAGCAAAGCGAACGCAGATCCAGTGAAGAAACTTCATCCCGACACCTCCTCTCTCCCGACACATGGAGCCTGCAAGCTCATCGCTCACTAGAGCACAAATATCCACGTTTACATTTCAGCTGTCCTTCCTTAAGCACTCGTTAGGCAGCGGGTGGCACTTTTCCATGCAGGTCCAAGACCTTCGGGGCTCCGCAGCCGTGAAGCTGGAGTGGGGCGCCGGAGCCAGCCTGACCCCCTGACACCACCGTCCAGCAGCCACCCTGAGCTCTGGTGCTCCCAGATAGTCGTATCGCTACGCGAAACGGGGTTTCCACAGCAATAAAAAGCCAAAAAAATATTAACAGAGGTAGTCCTAAAGGTATGTTAATGGCCACACCGGGGATCTCCACCCCGTTCACACTGAGATCTTTGTTACTTGCCATTAATTTCCACAGAACAAACTCTCTAAGGCAACATAATATATTCTGGTTTTGAGAGAGAATACATATATTGAGCCAGTTCTGCCCATTGGAAGTTCACAGTCCATGATAACCATCAGCCCTGTACTCTGTCACAGCCTTACAACTGAATCTCATACAGACAAAAAAGACCAACCACAGCCCTTCCGCGCAGCCTGGGCTTCCGATGCTGCAAAAGTCATCAAAGATACACCCAACAACGTACTGTATTAAACACAACGGGTACTCCTGCGGGTAGTCCCACACTTTGGGCAGGTTTTCATACCTGTCAATATCCATTACCAGGTAAAAGTTTCCAAGGTGTAAAAAAAAAATATCACATGGACATATGAAAAAATTATATAGACTCACAGAAACCTGCCTATTATATTTACAAGTGATGTAATTTAGTGTTTTCCAGCACACCAGCTATAGAGAGTAATTATCATTAAGAAGCTGTCAATATTCCCTCCAAAGAAAGCGTAAGAGGGCACACACTGGGTACAACTGGAAACACAACTATTTGTCTAAGAAATTAATTTAAATTTTTAGACCCACAGAATCATAACAGCTTGCCTATTACATTGGCAAGCTATTAGTCACAACTGGAAACTCAGCTATTTGTCTAAGAAATTAATTTCATTTTTTTACATAATGATTCTTTTTTAAAATAACAAAGAAGAGTGGGAAGCTCGTTTACACCAGTGATGCAGTTCTCTTTTGCAGGCTGACAACATACCTTGTTATTTCATTTGCTTTTGCATGGAAAACAATTTGTAAGGAACTACATTTTCATAAGCAGGCTCCCCCCCGCAAAAAAAAAAAAAAACACAACCAAAAACCCCCCCCACCAATTACACCCACGTTCTCGTGTCGAAGCCAAAGCACCGCGCTGGGGTTGGGGCAGGACCAACCAGCCGGATCACCGCCCCGGGCTCTCCCCGCCGGCAAATACGGGTCCGGCGCTGCTCCCTTCCTGGGGCCACTAACCCCCACGACTGGGCTTCAAGAACGCGACGGGGGCTTTGATAAAGGGAAAATGTGCAGGTTTACCTTTCGCCTTGCCCAACACACAGTATGTTTTTCTAAGTATACATCAACCGAATTGACTTTTAAACTAAGATCATCACTTTTTTTGCTGTATTAGGGGGAGAAAAAAAAAAAAAAACGGGTTGGGGGGTTAGAAAGAAGAGATTTTATAGAGTATATAGAGGTGTACCTTTGCAGCAAGTGTGTTCTGGAGGGTCGCTCAGGGGGTTTCCATCACGCTCTCAGCAGTGCCGGGGGACCCTGGGACGGTCCCCCCGGTCCCCCCCGCCCCAGTTGCTGCCCGCGACCGACAGCGGCTGCCATGGCCCTCGGCGGGACCGGGGCTGGGCACCGCTCCCTGCGGGACCAGCCGCTCCGCCGCCGAATGAACGCGCCTGCCGCAGCTCTCCTCTGCTGGAAAGGGAAGATTAGGATCTTCGCCGGGCACGGATCGTGCTGAGCTCTAGTTTTCTTTCATGCTTCGTTAAAAATTAGACGCTGGATGATTTCAAGCATATACAGACATATCAAACAATTATGTTATTATTCGGCTCGCTTACACAAGCGGCCTTTGTTTCAGGAAAACAAAACAAAAACAATAATCTACGGACAAGGAAGCGTAAATTGAAAAGCACAGGGAACGCGCAGCGCTCGGGGAGAGCGGCCACAAGGGGAGAGGAACCGCATCCCTCCGCAGCGAGGAGCAACCCCGGCGCCGAGCCAGCACCGGCCAAATATGAACTATGAACACGCCTGGCTGCGGGGTTACCTTCTTCCCTGCAGCTTTTCCGCTCCGAGGGGCTGATGCCGCTGCGCGCAAGGGTCAGCAGCAAGTGATTTCCAACTATCTGCTCCAGCTGGGAGTGTCTTTGCAGCGATGAATCACACTGGTTTATCCCAGCATAATGTTACAGAACGCTTTACTCAAGCAAAACTCCGTATACGAGGCTGCAGGTTTTCATCTCTTGCCAATTTCAAGTGGGTTTTGTTATCATTAAAAGAATGTAATTACGTATATCTCCCTATATTCAAGCCTGTTTCTCAACAGACTGAACATAAATACCTACACGTACTCAGAGCAGCATGACATCACATTTTAGCTCAGTTAAGTGGCTTTTAGATAACAAGCAATACCCCCGTCCCTGAGAATGCGAAGATTAGATAAAATATTGAAGAAGCACCGTGACTTCCAGCCGTTTGTTTGCACACACTAGCGTAGAGCTTAACAACACATTTTAATTCATTTTGGTACATTAATTAGTCATGCAGGAAGTATTCAAAACAGACTGAGCAACAATTCATCAAAAAAAAAAAAAAAAAAAGCATTAGTATTAAATCAGCATTGGCTGGCAGTTGAAAGCTGCTAATAAAGCCAGGAATGCTCTTGCTGATGGGAGAAGCTACACAACCTGTCCCCCGCTCCCAAATCCGGGGCAGGGGCTTCGGCGGCACCACCGGTCTTTCCTGCTCCACGTGGCTCCCCTTTCCTCTTGCAACGTTTACGGGAATAGCACATCTGCAAAATATAAGCGCTCTCAGACAGTTCTCCGGCACAGACGACGACATTTTTGTCCTCTGGGTTTTGAGCGCTGCCACGTGTATGCTCCTATGTATAATTTCATTTTACAAAGAGTGGCTCTGCTGACATAACCGTTGTTGACTCACGGGAAAGGCTGCAAAGTAAGACCCAATACCTGAATTAATTGCTTATTATTTACCTACACAGCATCTTGGAGAGGTCCATGTTTTCCTCTTAGGGTTACTATAGTATAAATATTCATTTCAAGTATTCACTAGAGTTTTGCAGGAAAAATACTGTGCAGTGGAGCACTGACTCAGGGTGACGGGCAGAGCCCCCCAGACCACTGTATCCCACCAGTCAGAAAAAGGCTGAAGGAGGACTTGAAGAAGCGACTGGGAAAGAGAGAAATGGTCTGGCAGAACAGGCAATAAATAAATACAGAGATCCGGGAAAGGCTTTATAGGAGCGAGGACCAAACCTTTGCGTGGGCAGGGCTGCCGGGTGTTCCTGGAGGATGAGCTGCTCGGGCAGGTGATTTGAAAGGCAGATGCCAGCTCCGGGAAAGAGAACCTCGTCAGGGCTGGGTGTGGAGGCAGGGAGCTCGGTGCTGAGCAGGCAACGCTTGGATGGAGAGGACAGGAGCCGGAAAGCCCACGCGAGGAGGAAGCTACAGCAGCTCCAGTTGGGTACAGAGCATTGCTTGGACCAAGGAAGGGCATCTGGCTGGGTTTAGTCAAGGGGTTCATAGATTGCATCGTGCAAGTGGTGGCTGTAAAACGGGCTGCAGCACAGCAAGCGTTCAATGGTCTTCTATGGACTGAGGCGGTAGCCAGCCTAACCCCCAAAAATGAATGGGCAGAGAAAGAAATCTCCTTTTCAGGGTAGCTAATGAGAAAACAAGGTTAAAAGTGTGGAGTAGACACCGAGTATTGCTAACAGAGGGTAGACAACCTGGGACCGAGGTCCTGACTCAACTCAAAGATCATCCTTCAGACTGAAAAACCCTGGCCTGATGCGCAGGCTTTAATAATACGTAAGTAATTATTTTCATATTTATTCCCACAAATACCATTAATATGAACAGACTCCTCCGGCTGGAGCTTTCAGTGCTTGTGAATCATCCCAAAGAATCCATCATAACACACGGACAAGAAGCTTACTGAAGAGAAGACAAAAGGAGCAGCAAGGCTACCAGACGGCATCCTGAAGATGAAAAGTTTAAAAGGACAGGCAAGAAATCCCACAACAGTGTCAGGATTATACTGGCTGTAAGTCTCGCGAAGGTTACAAAAGCCTTGTGTTTCTGAAGGGAGATTATGAGGTCAAAATGTCTAATTGAAAAGGGTTTTCTAGGAATCAATTTGTTCCAAGTCACTCTATCGGTGTCCACAGAAGGTATACCTACTGGACTGTATGTGTATGTATAGAGTCATTTCAAACCGCCTAGAAACTTTGTATATAAAACCATTGTTAAAATAACTCGTAAAGTTATATAAGTTATGAAATAAGTTGCAGAGCATTTTCAGAGTCCCATATAGACTTGAGGATTAAAGAAATAATTGACGTCAACCTTAAAAAAGCTGGGTGATTTATTGTGAAAGGCATTTATTTCTTCTCCTGAGGAGGATTGCTCACTACAGCCAAGCACCCTGTGCATCCCTTTGCTGAGAGGCTGAGCACTGCCAGGCGATGTTTAAGGCAGGCTCGCGAGCAGTAATTAACCACAACGGGCCAAGCAAGCACGATGGTGTCTCACGCCAAGTCAAACTGGGTAACCCTGAAGCATAAGGCCAGCTATTAATAGTTATTATTAATTCATTAATTTTAAAGACGACATGAAAGAATTAACAGTCGTAGACAAAGCCGGCCGGCAACATTAGTTCTGTTGATAGCAAATGCTGGTTTTGTCTTTATGGTAAATGAATGAGTGACATCTGTTCCTTCAGAAATGGTTTGGGTTTTTTTTCGGGGGCCTTAAGTGTTGTGACCCTGCCTTTGTGCACTATGTAAAAATAGATTTGAATTTTCACATATCTTCAGACACTTCCTAACTGGCCAGGCATGAAAACACATCGCTGTTTAGCAGTATCTCCAGTGCAGCCCTTGGCTTCTGTGCCAACATTCAATACATTTTATTCATCCACTGGCCTGTGATGGTTTATGAATGTTCGTTTCATAGCAGGGCAACTTGAAAGACATTTCTTTAGTTGCGTATAGCTTATACAAGCAGCAGTGTGCATCTGCAGCTCTTCTTCTAGATCAGATTCCTCAAATTCCCCATAAACATGGGGAAAATAGCTAAACTGGGACTATTATCATTTCATTCTGTGTCCATCGTGACTTACTCTCATTTAGGCACAAGGCTGAACTTCTTTGCATCTGTGTTTCAGAACAGTATCTCCCTTATTAAGCGTATCTTATAATTACTATTTATAGTTCTCCTCTACCAGCATCGCATATAACATATCTGTCTAAATTAAATTTTGCCATATCCTTTTTTAAAAGCCTTCTGCCAGTTTTAATCACCTTTATATCTTCACTAGATCTTTGCCGAGAGCACCCAGGCACTTGGTGTTTCTGAAAGAACAGCTCGGTTACCACAGTAGCAGACTGCCCAGAAGGCGCACGGCCTATTTTCTACAACCTCCTGGATTTAGGCCAAGATTTTGGAAGACACGGGGCGAGTAAATCATTAACCTTTTGGGCTTGGTGGAGTTAGGGCTGGATGCCCACGATCAAGCTGTACAAAAGCCACGGCACGAGAGAGATGCTCGCACGCTTCACACCTCTGCGCAGCCCTTCCAGCCCACCTTCTCCAGGCTGTTCACCATCCGGGGCAAAGAGACTACAAAGAGATGGTGAAACATGACAGTGCTTCCAGGTGTCCGAAGCCTGGAGAGACTATAACGACCATTTGGACAGGAACTAAACCTCCACATCTTCAGAGATATAGGAGAGGGTCTTGACACAAAGAGGTTCTCCAAATTGTAACCCTCCAGCTATCTTCTGCTTCCTACAAACCTCAGCGAACCGAGGTGTTTGTGTGCTGATCCCAGAAAGCACCACTCGAAAAACGGCAGTCTCAGCAAGAAAAAGTTCAAAATCAGCGATGAGGATATTAATCTTCACATCAAAGGAACACGACTGAATGTATTGAGTTTTGCTACCAAAATGCCACCAAATTGTGTTATTTGGTAGAAGATTCAAGGACAACAGCTTGGAGACATATTCCAAGCTATTGGTGTTTTATAACCATATTACAACTGTAAGGCTTTGGTTCCTGCATGCCCAAACAGTCCTTGGTTTCATATGGAATTAGTGACATAATTAACAACATTTAATAACGTTCAACAGATACTCAGAGCCAGAAGACTGAATGAGCAGCCTAAACGGGCGCCTTTCTATGATATGAGCAAGACTGAATTTTCCAGTCCTACAAAGGAAATTAAGGTAAATAACTATGGTGTTACTGGTCTCCAGCATTTGGATATTATTGTACCAGTAGTAAAGTTGGGAACACACTATTAAATTGCAGCATTTTATGAAGAACAGGACACACTGGGCATTCTTGTATCCTTCCTTTGACTTCAGAGTTTCCTGCTTTAAATATCACTTGAAGAGAGAGAAAAACGTGATCCATTATTTGTTCTAACTGCATCCAGTCTAACACCCCAACTACCAAAGCAATGCCAAAAAAAAAGGATTTCATACCAGTTCAGCATCCCTTCATTTCCGATGGTAACCCTCAAATATGATACGTTCTGGACATCCCTTCGAGGGAGCATGGCTTAAGAGAACAAAACACAACACCTCTCGTGTCATTAAAAAAACCCTCAACACTTCAAATAAACAAGAAAATATTATAAGAAAGAATGAGATGGGCAGGTAAGGAAGAGTTGGAGGGAAAAAGTAGGAGTGCTTCAAGGGCAAGGCGGCAGCGTAGCACGGAGAAATCAGTGCGTGGGAAGGGGAACAGAAGATTTAAGGCAACGCATGGTTAGGTGACAGGGGAAGTCCCTATATTCTCAAGGACCCGCCATCCTCTGCCTGACAAGAAAACAGATTAATTAGCCAGCGCAGGGCTCTGTACCACAGCAGAAGTGTGGACATGCCCAAAATCTTCTTGTAAGATTTTGGCCCGTGGACAAGATGAGTTTGGTTTAAAATAAAAAAAAAACAACAAACGAACCCAAAATGCTAAAAAGGTGGGCAAGTCACTAAGGAACACAAGGCAGAAGCTCTAGCCAAGGAGCAGCTACCAAAACACTCGCACGCAGCTACGTAACGTTGTATTTCCTAGTAGAAGGTGTTGAAGGTGTGTGGCATGTTTTAACAACACGCCCCGCTATTTATAAACCACGGTTTCAGCGCGCCCCTTGTACCCACCGCGAACAATACTTTAGCAAACGACTTAGGGCGTGTTTTTCCCTCTGTGCCAGGCTCTGGCAGGAGACACCTCTGCTCCAGGAAGGGAATTCCAGAGGCAGGAATCAACTGTAGGAACTACAGCATGGAGCCTTTCGGCCAGCCAAAGGATGCTTCACAGGCAGTGCGCTTCTGGATCGGTGGCAGTCATAAAAAGCACAGAACCACAAAATAAAGGATTTTTAAAAAAATTAAGGGGGGGGGGAGAGGGAGTTAACAGAATAAAAAGGGAGTT
>VZSZ01010347.1:521414-562694 GCA_013398815.1 Ibidorhyncha struthersii
CTGTAATTGCTGAGACTACCATACCAGCAGTTTGGCAGAACTGTGGGGTGATGTTGCCATGTTTAATACACAGGATGAAAAAAAGCTTTGAGTTTAATAAAATAAGAAAATAAACAAAAGAAGGGGGAAAAGCCATTGGGAAATACTTTGCATGTCTTTATAGTTAAGAAGTTAATGGTCCAAAGTAACATCTGTGTTCTTCTTACATTCTTAAAAAAAAAAAAAATAAAAAAAAATCACTTGCTGATTACGTTAGCTTGCTTTGAAAGCCCACAGCAGATTTATTATTTCCTTTGGAAAAACTGTACTTTGTTCTTCCTACAATATCTTTCCCATCAACTGCAGCATGCCAAAAGAAGCTGCTTTGGGAATAAGCCAAAAAGATGGAGACAACGTGGTATACTCTAAGCACAGACTGTTTGTGGGCTACGAGAAAGAAAAACCTTTTGTAATTTTTGAAGTCTGCATTTGGCGCAAGTTAATGAGAAAGTTTGAGAAACTGAAAGGTCTCATTATGACATGTCACTCCAAGATCGCATCTTTGTTTTCTTAATTTTCTTTTAAGCTGCTCCCAAGCTGGCTAAAAAGAATCTTTATGAGAGAGGATGAGATAAACTTTGAGAATTTCAATGCAAAGATAGCCAGTCCAGATTTAATCCTTTTTTTTTTTTTTTTACCCCCCTTTGCTCTTGCGGTGAGCTGGAGTGAGTGAGCCTACGAGTCACTGAGAAGAGACACTGTCAACAGAGCTATAAAACCCCAGCTATATTTTTTATTTTTCTCCCACTCCGCTGGCATCTTTTTGGGCCGAGTAGAGAGTTTCTGGTTATTTACAATACTGTACACGTCGATACAAATTNGCTGTAATCGTGTAGGTTATCCGTGCGGCTGTGCCCACCGGCCATAGCTGCTTTGCAGAGCCAGCCGCCTCCTTCCCAAAGGGAAGGCTGAAACGAGTTGACATAGTTTGAAAAATCACTGCATCGCTAGTAATGGATTATTTCTTCTCATTAATCTTCTCATATGATTAAGTAACATCCTTTGAAGAGAAGCCATTTCCTAAGTGGGCACAGAAAAACCTGCCACATGAAAAAGCACGATGATGGTCAAAAAGAAGTGTTTTGGTGCACGGTGGGAAATGACTGCTGCAGTTATTGATTAGCAGACCGCCTCTAGGACCCTTGTGTTCAGTGTCTACCTGGGAGTCCTGGTGGACAACAGGATGACCACGAGCCGGCAATGTGCCCTGGTGGCCAAGAGGGCCAATGGCATCCTGGGGGGCATCAAAAGGAGTGTGGCCAGCAGGTCGAGGGAGGTCATCCTCCCCCTCTACTCTGCCCTGGGGAGGCCACATCTGGAATACTGCGTCCAGTTCTGGGCTCCCCAGTTCAAGAAGGACAGGGATCTGCTGGAGAGGGTCCAGCAAAGGGCTACAAAGATGATTAGGGGATTGGAGCATCTTTCATATGAGGAGAGGCTGAGGGACTTGGGCTTTTCAGTCTGGAGAAGAGAAGATTGAGGGGGGATCTTGTTAATGCTTTCAAATACCTGAAGGGAGGATGCCAGGGGGATGGGAGCAGTCTTTTTTCAGTGGTGCCCATTGATAGGACGAGGGGTAATGGGCACAAACTTGAACATAGGAAGTTCCATCTTAACATGAGGAGGAACTTCTTTCCTGTGAGGGTGGTGGAGCACTGGCACAGGCTGCCCAGAGAGGTTGTGGAGTCTCCCACTCTGGAGACATTCCAAACCCGCCTGGACGCTGTCCTGTGCAACCTGTTGTAGGTGACCCTGCTCTGGCGGGGGGGTTGGACTAGATGATCTCCAGAGGTCCCTTCCAACCCTGACGATTCTGTGATTCTGTGAAATACATACAATTTTAGGTATTAATGAAGTAGTTTGTCTGGTGGCTTCACGGGAGTGCCGGCTCCACTCTCTCAACCCTCACCACCTCGGTGGCATCAGAGCAGTCTGCACTGGACTGCCAGTTTGTTTCACCCCAGCATTGCAGCGCGTTGCATGCTGTGGTGTTGTTCAAGCAGGCAAAAAAAGAAGAGTAGCTAAGCTAGTTGCTGGGACATTGATTACCGAGGATGTACGTCCCCTTACGACACCGGGGACCTACACATGTAGCATCACATCCTTTGGCATGACGGTTTTGCGACCATACCCAGCACTACAGTAGTCCTAGATTTTGGCTTGATGCGATGTTTTTATGATTTTTTTTTTTTCTCTTGAACAGAGGGCTGAGAAAAAAAAAAAACAAGAAGCAGAAGTCAGGAGCTAGAGACAACCCCCTTCAACACCAAACCTCATCCTCAGCCACTGCAAACAGTTCTGTCCGAAAATCTGTTTCACCAAGGGATCGATTTCCATGTTAAACACGCAGCTTCTCCACCTGGGTAGCTATTCCTGAGTCTCACTGATCTGCTCACCACCAGAAACACTCCCCTCCACCCAGGGTGTCCATGGCCCCACCAGATCCTCTACCGCGTTAGCTTAGATTGGTCTCAGCACAAGGGTGGTCAGCAACAGGCTTCTCAACCCAGGCCTGCGCTTTTTAGCTCAGCATGTGTGCAGGGAAGTCATCAAGAAGAGACGCCCTGAGGTTACTTCTTGTGCCTCTTCTAAAGGACTAAGGCAGCACATCTTTGCCTATGCACGACTCCAGTAGGTCCCGTTTGTTCTTGAGCCAACTTGTCCTTTCAACAGAGCAGCTCAGTCCTGCTTCCTCCAAGTGCTCCCGACCCATACGGGTTGCTCTGTGCCCTTCCCCTCCTCTCAATTCCCAAACCTCTTACAACAGGGGAAGGTGTCCCCCGAGAGGGAACAAGTTGCTGGAAGCGATGTAGTCAAGGTTGGGGAGGAGCCAAGTTACCTGCAATGAACCTCACCAGTGTGGTTATACCCCAGGCCCCTCGCTCACCCCCTTCTCTTCACTCAGCCCGCAGGGACCCATGAGCAGCACGCCCTACGCGTGCCTTATTTTAAATAATGAGTTCAACTCTGAGCATACCTGCTGAGAGCCACAGATGTTCTCTGCAAGTTCCTTTCACTTCTGGAGCCAACATTAAACTAAGCTGCAGGGGAAAGTTCAGATACTGATTTACATGTAGAAGTAAAAATGGTAGAGCTCAACCTACTCCTTGTTGAAAGCCCAAGCCTGGAAGCATTTCTGAATACTCACTGCAGAACTCAATTCCTAATCAAATACTTGAATTAAACAATTTTGACACAGAATGAAGGATTGAATGTCAGCTACTTCAATGTGCTCAACCGCTGTGGCTTTTGGCACACACATGAGTCCATGGAGGAGGGCTAGAAGAAGCCCGGAGCGGTTTATTTTTTCAGCTCAACAGGAGAAAAACATTACACACATGATCAATACTTTAACTTCCAAATATAAGAACAGAAAATGTAAAACTATCCAAAAATACTACCACATGCCATCTATCAGTCATTAAATAACTTTGCTTTTTTGTACTAAATTAGTAACACCACTTTCTAGGCAATCTTAAACTTCAGTTGTGGGATTAGAACTGCACCTGGGATTCTTCTTATCTAGTGGGTGAACAGGCAGTATTTTGAAGGATTTATAATGAACCTGAAAAATAAACACAACTTCTCCTATCTGTTTACTTCTCAGCAACCAGTTTATGCTAACAGCCATGGAGCCAAGCAGTCTGCTTCTCCGCAGAAATCAGAGCAGCTGTAAAACCGCATCAGTGTAAAGATAAATGCCCTCACCTGGGAGAGACAGGGATCCACAGCGAGCAGAAAAGAATGTAAGATGAGATCTACCACAAACCCCACAACGATAGTAGCTGGGCAACACGTGAACGCTCCCCAAACTGCAAAACTTGAGAAATACAAGTGAAATCCAGCCCTCTCCCCATCACTGGGCAAAATGTCTGCAATCAGGCCGCTCAGTGCCGCTTTCCAAACACTTTTGATTCATTGGAATGCATGGATATCTTTTAAAATATGAAATGTGTTTGTGTGTTTCTTCCTGGAGCACTGGAAATTCAGATTTTTTTTTTCTTCAAATCTTGGTTATTAATATGAAATATTGATAATGATATATTGCTTCAGTGGAAGAGAAACCAGGGGGAGTTAAACCCTTTTTGCACTTTTTTCTGGGTTTGGGTTGTTTTTTTTTGTTTTTGTTTTTTTTGTTTTTTTTTTTTTTCCCCCACATTCTTCAAGCTCATTAGTTATCATTTGAATGATCCTTTTCTTCAAATAGCATAATGACAGCTGATCATCTCCAGATTATTTTCACCACAGAAATTTTCATCACCGAGATTACTTAGTTTCACACAAAATGTAATTGCTACAAAACTCCCTGTTCAAGAATAATTAAGGCTCTGGCAAACAGCAGCGGCTACGGCTCAGCATTAGCTCGCGCTGCTGGGAAAGCCAAGCACATCGGTCAAGAATGTGTCTGAAGAAGGACGAGAATGCCCCATTCACAGCCACAAAGCTCCCCAGCTCTTCCAGCACGGCCCAGCCCCAAAGTGTGAGCTGAATTCAGCTGGGCTACTCGCGTGCTTCAATCTACTTGTATGCTTAAAATAGCTTTAGATTGGGATCTAGTCCAGCTGGCAACTGGAACAGGCTCATTAGAGGGTTATCTGGACCCACAGCTAGAGGGGGAGAAAGGCTCTCGTTGTGGCCTTGTAGCTCATACAAGAAATGGAGAGCGTGGTTGTGCATCCAGGAAGGTCAGAAGGTGCTGAGGATCTACAGCTATAACAAACGGGGCTGGTGAGCATCACAGCCTGGGCAGCAACATCAAAAGCAACACTCACAGTTAACGCTTCCACATCAGGAGATTGACTTCAAATAGAGTCCATCACTGCTAACAAAAGACAGATAAGAAGCGAGCAGAAGATAAAAATACTAGAAATGCTGCAAAGCCATACGTTGTTAGAGAATCAACGCGCGGCAGTGGCACGGGCGGGAGGTGGCTGAGCAGGGCAGCGGTGCCAGGTCTGCGAGAACTACCGCAGCACCATCTCTAGTAAAAGCAAAGATAATGAAGTAAGAAAAACTACCCCAGCATTTCTAAAGGGAAGAGGGTTAACCCCAGACTCTCGGTTCTCCCCGGTGTGAGGCACTGCAGAACCCAACGTGCTCTCAGCTCGGCACCGTTGGCCTGCTCATAGCACACATGGGCCCCCCAGAAGATGCCCTCATCTCTCTTCAGCGGTGGTATCTGGCTCATCTAAACCAACCGCTGCGCTTTCTTGAAGGAAACCTGCTGAAGCAGAGTTGTTCTCCAGAAAGGCACTCATTGCTGCAGAGCAAAGGAATTCGCAAAGGAGAAGCAGGACACAGGCTGACGAGGGGTCTCTGGTGCTTTCCCCATTGCCTTCAGCCTCACACACACACACACTCTTCCTCCTGCCTGCCCCCATCTCCTACTGCTGTCTCACCTCTGCCCACCCCTGTTCTGTTCCCCAGAGCCTCTTGCCCTGAAGGCACTCACATCTTCCCATGTCATCGCTTTAAGACTGGGCAGGACAGAAGAAGAAGAGAGAGGGAGGCTTAACCAGCAGAGAAGGAAGTGTGAAAAAGAGAGAACAACAAGAAAGAACAGAGCGCTAAAGCCCATGACCTACAGAGGAAGGTCTAATGAGTGGGAGCTATTCAACCTACAGACATTTTCTGACAGAATGAAAGGGCAAGTTCATTAGAGATTGCCAAAGGACAACCTATCCAGCCGGTTCGTGATAGAAGTGAACACATCTACTGCAGCAAAAACCACTTAAGCTAGACAGGAACAACACCTAACAGCATGGGTGGTGAAGCACAGGAAGAGCTTTCCTTGCTCTCAGCAGAGGTCTTCCAGTCTAGGTTAGACAAGGACTACTGAGGAGCACAGGGAGCAGAGCTGCCTTCATACCTATCAAGCGGAGACTTCCTGAGGTCCCCAATACCAGCTGCACCTACTAGCAAGGTGATGGCTGCTGTGTGGACACCAGAACACCACCGGAACAGCCTCTGCAAACAGCACATCTCTGCGCACCATGAGGAACATCTGCTCCCTCTCTTGATGCTCGAACACTGCTAAACTCTATGACAATCAGCTGTCCCAGCCCCTTTCCAGAGGCACGGGACACTCCAAACAGTGGTTGAGCGCTCTAACTTGTTCTTCCAATTAATTGGTGAATACTTTATCTTGTTAATCTGAAAATCTGGAAAGGGATAACTGTCTTTAAGATTAATAGCAGAAACTGGCTGGGGGGGACGCAAAACAAAATTCCTTCAAAGTCAAGAGCATATTTTACTAATGCAATATGATTAATGACAAGGATGATATTATGTTAATGGAGAAATTTATTAAAGTACACTTTCAAGATTTCACAATTAATCCCATTCTCCCAGACTACAAATCTGGGGACATTTTCCCAGGATTCAACAAGAGCAAAGTATAAAACCCACAGGGGAGGGACAGTCTGTCCTGTAACCAAACACATCACTGCTAATGTCACCTTGACCTCACGCTTGCAGGCCAATGGCATGTGTTTGTATACACAAATCAAAAAAAAAAATCTTTGTATCGGTCTGCTGGTGTCTAAACTGATTTACAGCTGAAGATTGACGAGTGCTGAAAAGCCTAAGTTCCAAAAATCTGCTCATAAAGATTACTGCCAACGAGCTGTCAAAAAGGTTTTTCTTCCCTTCATATTGTGAATTAGGCTATGACCAAAACACACTTCAGTAAAGCTAGATCCTGCGCAAACTTGGTCTTTACACGAACATCGGCTCCTGTGGCAAGGTACTGCATGGGGAGGATGTCCATGCCCTCCCCTGCCTCCAGCCGACTTTCCTTCCTCTGGATGTTTGAACCCCAAACCTGCATAGAGAAGGAAATTGTCCCCAGGGAAGGTTATTTCATCTCATCCCATCATCAGATGCTTTTTTTTTTTGGTTTCCTGATGGACCCTGACACCCATTCACCTACATGAGCCACTTTACACATGCGTGGCTGCACCACCACCAGCACAGCCAACTTTTCCATGGACCATGAACATCCTTGCACAGGGGTGGCTTAGGAATATGCATTTCCAATGTCTGAAGGACACCTGCAGTCATCCCCAACCACGTCGCTCTTGCTGTTGCCCTTCAGTCCCTTCCTGTTACCCTCACATCATTCTCCTCAGCTCCTCTGAGAGCTGCAGAGATGTTCAAGGTACAGACATTTCCCAGTTCTGATCTCTCTTGTGGGCAGGTTGTCTCCTCCTGTAAATCATCCTCTACTATTTTGAACCACCCAAAGATCTGGGAGTCCATGCAAGCGCAGAATAGCCAAGGCATTCTGATGGTTCAGAAGGGTGTCCTCTCCCATGGGCTGTATGTATATTTATTAAATTTTTCAAAGTCGTGGAGGAAAAAGAGGGTTCACCACGTTTTCTCAGCAGCAGCGAGACAGACATCAGGGCATCACCCTGTACTCAAACCAGAGCATTAATTTAGCATCTCGCCTCCTTTCAGAAATGGTATTTTACCCCTCCGTCCCAGATCAACAGATCTTTTCTCCTGCAGGCCCAACTCATACAAAAGCCACAGTTTCCAGTTGCACTGGCTCCAATTTGGGGAGCCTTGTGACAGTCCTGGGCTCTCCATCAGTGTTTCCACAATGTTTCCATTGACTCGCACTCTTTGCTCCCAGTCTGCCAAACTTTGTTCCTCTAAGCACAGATTTTTCTCTCCAATTAGTCTTTTCCCAAGAGTTAGTTTGCTGCTACAAAGACACTGGATCCAGTTTATTCAAAATCTTCAGGGTGTAATTCTTCCCACAGTGGTTCATGATGTTTTTCATTCGATACTCTCCCTAAACCCCAATTCTATATTGCCTTTGCTCTTCCTTTTTCTGCAGCGCTTGTTTTACCACTGGCAATGTTTAACTCACTCTGCGCCATATATGCCCACAGAGACTTCTGCATCTCTGTACATTGTTTTTTCTGACATTTCTGAGTCCACCTGCGTCCTGTTTTTGCCCTCCCAAGTCTGCATACTTCTCTCAGGTGAGCTACGTTGTCCACCGTAGTAGCCAGGTCTACCTGGGCTGAAGCCCAGAGCCCCTCTCTTGACAGATTTTGAATGGTGGTGAATACAGCAAGCCACAACAGCTTTCTTAAAAAAAAAAAAAAAAAAAAGCCTATTTTTAAATAGGAGGGGAAAAAAGGGCACAACGCAAGAGACAAACTCCTGGTTTTTGTTCCAAACTTCACACAGCCTGAGGCAGCTAAGTCCTACGTTGCCCTGCCCATAAAACAGGCCATCGTTCATACCCAGAGAGGTGTTTTGGAGGGCAATGCTTACAAACCCCATATTCTCGGTAAGAGCAAATCAATAAGGCAATTTTTCCCTCTTTCGTATACATGAAGTTGGAGCGTTAGCAGACGAGTTACACGAGAACAGGAGCAAAATCAAAGGCGGCAGAGCTAAACCCATCAGGTGTGTGCACATAGGCCTGGGCAGGTACAGACCATATGAAGAGCACGGGAAAACTATGCACGAAGAGCAGAGTCTGAAGGCAATACGAGCCAACGTCAGGCAGGACCAAACCAAACAGAACATGCTGAACGCTGTTTGAGATGGCTCAAAGCCACACGGAATTGAAGATGGAGATTTTAGCCCCAGAAAGACAGATGCAAAGCATAAACTGCAAATCTAAACCTCAGCGTTTTCAGTCAGAGTTCTCCTACGGTACCAGCTCTAAAAGGCTTCTCCAAAACCTACCTTAAGGCTACGTAAGCTGATTTTGGCCATCTCTCTCTCGGTAGTAAATGATAAAGTACTTTTTTTTTTTTTCTGAGGAAGGATATCTTGGTTTGATTAATTTATTGTCACTTGCTGAATTTTGGAAACCAGAGATGGGCCATTTCATACGTTCAGGAGTCAGCCGGAATTCTAAACCCACTGTGCGGGGGGAAGTCAAACATGGTGTCCCAGCATTCAGCCTTCATCCAGACCAAAAATCATCAGTTTTAGCTTGAACACCTCAGAAAATAAGATCTCAAGTGGTGTGGTAAAAAAAATAAAAGTGACAACAATAAAAAAAAAGCTGTTTAGAAGCACAAAGGTTTAACACCAACACACAGCTTAGATCAGTTCGGCAGTAACAGTATTTTGGTTCAGTGTATTATTAGATACGTTACATAGAGTTTCTGTATCTGATTTTCAGTATTCCCAGCACTTATGAAAACATTTAACTGCCAGCAGTGGACCTTGCTTCTCTGTCTTGGGATTGAAAAATGCTATTATTTCTTCCCCCCCACACACACTCCCCCTCCCAACAGCTTCTCCTATATAAATGTGGAAAGGAGCAGAGTCCCGATTCTCTCAAACCCAGAAGGGCAGCCTATTTAATCGCTCATTTTCAATCTCTGAAGACCAGCATGAATAACAGCATTGTTGCACAGATATCAGTGCCCAATGCTAGGGTTACACTACTTTTGGAAATAAGTAGCCTTTGGATTGCCCCTCCCAACAAGAATCACATTTGTGTTTTCAAAGGCGTAACGGCAAACCACACAAACACCAGAAAATTAATGTCGCATCACTTCAGCTTGTATTCAGAAGCAAAAAATATGAATTTTGGCTAGCTAGCAAACAGGTAAAACACTATCTTTTCTCCACGTAAAGAAAACAGCCTGACCTTCCATTTGCACTATCTCCTTGCATTTATCAAGTTCAAACTAACAATGGGAATACTGAAGAAATCCAGCGAGGAAACACAGAGCTATTGAGCTGCTGCGGCCTATCGAGGATTCTATCAGTCTTAACGTCTAATGCCACATTCTCCCTCGCTTAGATTTCAGCGGATACGAGAAAGAGTTGAGCAAATTTTATGTAATTGCTGTGCACTTAAGAGTTTCAGAGGAGGCTGCATTTCACGTTTGGTTACTTTACAAGGCTGACAGTCACCTGCATCCACCTTATCTAACCGTCAGGGCACTCTCAGTGCTTCCATATTAGCCACGCAGCATTATTTGACCTTCAGTTATAATATCCAGAAAAGACAAAAGGAAGAGGGAAAAAAAAAAAAAAAAAAAAAAAGACCAAANCACTTGACTGGATCTTTAGGCGAAACTCATGTAACTGCATCGTGGCTGGTGACAACCCGCTCACCGGAGGGAGGAGGTACACAAACCAGCAAAGCTGCTTTTCACGTGAGACAAATTACTCAAGTCTTTATTTGTGCCGAGAAATGCGTGTTCATGCTAGTTTTCCTATTTGAATTCAGCCCGGATTAGTCATACGATTAAAACACTCAAAAATCTGTTCCTTAATGCATTTCTGGCAGCTTTAGCAATAAAACCACAGGGATTTATTTTCAATAGAAGTGATGACGATTTTTATTCTCCACGGATCACATTTTCAAGTGTGCTTACTGACTTACAGCCTACTGACCACTCTAAAAATTTGGCTTTGATGTTTTTGGCCAGGCTTTTAAAGGTACTGTAAAATTCCTTCAGAATACAGTTGGTTTTAAAAGCGCTGCCAAGTAGCAACTTTAAAAAGTGACCCTGAGAAGCCCCTCTTTTACTGAAAGCGAGAAGAACTTTAGCCATCACCTCCCTTCCCATGTTTGGAAAGGACACTTTGGTACTTCAGTGTCCCAGAAATTAAGTTTTTTTAACACCGTGAGTCGCTTGCACGGTGACACAAAGCTGGCCGGCATGACAAGCGCGCCCACCGATTGTACACCCTGGAACGGACTCTCTCTCCACGCTGCTCTTGATGGTCGAAAACTCAGGTCAAGGCTGTTTACGCAATTCAACCTTAAAGCCTGCAGCGGGCCAGGTGCCTTCTAACAGATCCTCATAACACCTCCGAGACACACGAGTGGTGCACTTGACAGGCGAGCAAAGATAGAAAGAATTACTCTGCGCAACTGCGGAAAAAGAACTAGAACCACTCAAGCATTCAAAACACTTGGTTCTGTCTTTGGTTTTATGCTTTATGATGGGCACACCTTTTTCAGTGCTACTTTATTAGCCGTGGCCAGAGGTCTAATTACTAGTTATCCTAAAGAGTATGGGGGCGTTCAACAGCTGCTGAAGCACTTTGGGAGGGTATCGGTGCAAGATGAGACTATATACACCTAGTGCTAGTGCACATATATTGTGTAACCTGGCGAAAAGTGACCACTAAGTAACTAATAAGGTCTCATAAAAGTCAGCGGCACAAAAAATGATCCTATGACTTGCACTTCGGATAAACAAATAGGACACAGAGACTGTTACTATTTTAATGAGACCACACACAGATGTATTCTGTAGGGGTATTTCTTGGTTAGAAATGAAAGCAAATCATGAGAATAAAACAAAAATGGCATTCTTTCTACAACGGGATTTTCCTGCACAACACATCTATAGTTTAGTTTCTGGAGAAGGTTTGTTTTTGTCAGATGGATCCTTCTGCTTCACTTTGCAACTGACAGGGAAACCTGAGCGTTTCTAGCCTAAGGCCTCACGTAAATTCTTCCCTCCTTGATAGATGTTTACCACCAGCTTCTGGACAGGAAGAAAGCCAGAATAAAGCCCATGTGTCCCACGCTCCTTGTTGTCATATATGGCCCATGATGTAGAGGCCGTGGAAATAGTGCCCACAGAGCCTAAAGCTGACATCCTACAGAGACTCCTGTGGGTTTCAATTAAAATTTAAGCAAATAGGGGCCAGAGGTTCCCTCCAGCTTCATCACAAGGGAAAAAAAAAAATCTAAAACAATAGTAATAGTGAATCAATACCTGTAAATGAGGTGCAGAAGTGAAGAGCAACGATTCTGCCTCCGTATGCCAGCTCTGGACGCCTATACCCAAGCCAAGCACGGGATGCTACATGGGTACCACGGTTTGCCCAGACCAACAGGCAGTGCGCAGGGAGGAGGCGGCACACAGCTCGTCCGGGATAAGGCAACGAGACGTCGCAGACAGGTCAGATGAACAAGAGAGATATTCCGAATGGCGTTTCGGTCAGCAGCAGTCTGGCTATTAACGGAAGCTTCTTCTGCGAAGAAAGACTAATAACACGTCTCAAAAACACCTAAGGCAGTTTGCGACCAAGTAAAAAGACTCTGCTCTCAGCTGTTGAAAAGGAAGATGTTACCGGGGAAAAGTTAGATATGTACTTTCAACACACACAGAGCCTTCGGTCTGGGCACACAATTATTCTATAAAGGTTAAGATTAAAATAACAGTTATTAAATGAATATTTAAAGTAGGACCTAAACACCTTCTGCAAGACTGGAACCCAAAGGGAGCACGTTCTCGACGGCCAAACAAGATTTCGCCCCCCGAATCCAGGCAGAGCAAAGCAGGGGCATGGAGAAGAGCTTTTATCCCCACTTTGCAGACAGGGAACGGAGACAGAGTTAGCGGAAGTCACGTAAGGAACACGCACGGGTATTTCTCACATCACACTACTGTGCCTTTTGCATCCTCATCAAAAAAAGCACAAGAGCACATGAGTCTACAGGGACCACATAAACATTTTGCACCTTTGCGTCCTGGGTCTGATTGGCCACTAATTTAGCTAACCTAAACATATCAAGATCTTTTCATGTCAATTATAAGGCCTGAAAAATTAGTTTAGTATATTAGCTGCCAAATCCATCGAGCACTTTAATCCATCAGATTATTCTTTTATCCATATCGCTAACGTCTTTCTCCCTGATTTTTTTTTTAAAATACAAAATAAAACAACAAAAAACACACCCCACTGTAATTCAGTCACTATTACTATCTCCAAAATTATCTACCTGTGCTGGATTCATACCAAAGAGATTTACAGGACTTAATGGCAGCAAGGGTTGGAGGTCAGTTAAGGAAGCTCTGAAATTACTTGCCTTAGGATAGCAAATTCCACAGCGGTTGCAGCAAAGCCCAGGCGTAATGACTGCCTTGAACGCGCTGATGACAGACAGAAAAAAGCTCTGTTACACGTGCAGTGCCAGTGTCCTTGGGTATGGTAAAATTTTCCCCTTGATAACTTTCCTTGGTGGCACTTCCTGAGGCACCCTGATTCAAGAACGACGGCACTCTCCCTGCATCCCAGTTAAACGTGCAGTGCCACTGCTGCAACCGGGACGTACAGGCTCGTACCTTAACACGAGTGTTATCTTTCTGCCTTAGCCAAAACGGTTTTAGGTTTCAAATCAAATTTACACCCTGCAGTTATATGAGGAATTGCTGAGCTACCGCAATTTCAGTAACCAAGACTGCTCTTTCATCCTTCCCTATACAGAAGATTTCTGTAAGTCAAGTTTCCTCATGCTACTACTGTTCTTTGCCTTTCCTTCCCCACATTAACTCAGGTTTCTTCATAACTGGCTTTTCAAGAGAGCGTGGCTTCCCCCTCCTCCCCTCCGCGGCGGGCTCAGCAGCTGCCGTCTCGCCACACGTCCTCCCTAGTGCTCTCCTAGTTCTGGTACTCCATCAGGACTTCTCTCTTTCTCCATACATACTTTAGATTATTTTTCAACAAGGAAGGCAGTGAAACAAAGCTTCCCAGTGAGAGATCTCACCAGCTCTCCTGATGATGCAGGAGACCGTCAGGCTCTGGGCGATATTTGACCTTTACTCTACGGTGCACCACGGAGTACTCACCTCCCAGCATCGTGCTCCCCTCATCCTACTTACCTCCCCACAGTGACCCTTGCCGGTTTTGTACCAACGAATATAGAGGAGGACAGGAGGAAAGGCTTTAATGTTGAATTTTTTGCTTTTTAAAGAAATCAATACTACATTTCCTGTAGAACCACACGGCCTCCTTATATTTCCAACCTACACAAAAATGTGCAGAATATTTTAGAGGCAGCTTACTGTAAGTTTAATAAGCTTATACCGAGCCTTTTTGGAAGGCATCTACTATAAAAGGGCTAGCACAATAAATAGTTGTGTCCTCTTTAATTGGCCTTTGGCTTTTATAAGCAGAAAGATTAATCTTTTCAAGAGAACAGCGTTCTCAGTAGCTTCCCTTTGCCCACAGCCGCCTACAAATTCTTAGCAGCTTTCTAAGGCTACTGGTTACTTAGAGTAACAGGCTGAACAGGCAAAAACCAGTTATATGATAAAATGAAAGAGGCACATTATGCAAAGGAGGGAAATGCAGAAGGAGTGATTTCCACTTTGCTGGAATTAATTGGGAGCTCCCTAGGATGGGGCAAGATAAAGAAAATAAATAAATGAAACGATCACTTAAGCAGAGCAGGCAGAAACCTTACTAAAGAAAACACTTACTAAAGGGAAAAAAAAGAAAAAGATAACCACCTCTTTCAGAAACTTGACCACCTTTTTCAGAAACTTAAACAGCCAAAGAAGAGCTAAAATATTTTATCCAGAGTTTAAAAGGGGACTTGTGTAACAGCATGGGTAAAGGCACGCTACCTTAGCGAGCAGAGCTGTGCAGTATCACTTCTACAGTGCCTGACACCTCAGGACCCAGAACCACCCTAAAGTCTTCACTAGTTTATCTTCCAGGGCACACGGGGGATTTAAGAGGATCACCAGGACTGTGCTCTGACACACCAAGATGCGTACGACAAAAGCGTTCCTGTTTTACACAGCCTTTAGAACACGGTGTTAGAAAGTACATATTACTTAATTGTAAGAGCAAGGAGACTGCGGAAAGGCAAGGTGTGACGAGCGAGGGCAGACTGTAACAGAGGGAGAACACCTCCACTGTTACGCAGAATCCTTAATGAATTCCAGTGATCAGACCTTATTTTACAGCTAATCCAAAGAAGAACATCTTGAAACCATCAGTTCCTGTCCCACAAGAGGGAACACGAACTGGTTGAAGAAAAGGTCTTAAGGGAAGGGGGAGGTGCATTTTTTAACGTTTTCTGACCCGCTTATCCCTTAAGTTTCCTAGAAGGGAGACCACCTCTAGGTCTAATTTGAACCTACCAAAACCAACCTTCCCTTCCCTCCTCTCCGTTAAAAATTTAGAAAATCCACAGACCCCTCAAGTTTTAGTTTACAGCCATAGGCTGAGACCAACCTCTGATGCAAAAAAAGGTTGATCCAACATTTTTCTGACGATTCTTTTAATTGCCTATCTGGCCTCAAAGAAATTTAATGGAATGGTACTACGAAAACTGGTAAGACAAGACAACACTTGAATTAAAAAAAAATTAAGCCCATGAAATGAAATTACAAAGGTCATTGATTGCGACATTTCATATGAACTCAAAACTTTTCAGGAATGTTCACAGGGTTTAGAAGGCCCTTTACCAAGTGGCGATCCCACGAGCTTTCACAAGTCTTCCTAACTTCAAATAAAGAAACTTGAAACACAGCTGCTGGCAGACATAGGCAGAGAATCCTCATGGTCTCATACACAAGCTATACTAGCAATAAAATTTTAAAAATCCATCAATGTTTTGCATTTGTTTAAAATCAGGGGGATAAAGAATACTTAAACATATATTAAGACAATGTAGGTCCTAATCAATATCGTAGAGTTGTTTCAAGGTGTGCATGTCTACACACGCAGATTTTTAAATCACGCCAGGCACAGACTGGGCAACAGCACAAAGCCTCGGCCAGTCCTCAGCTGCCTTTATGCTCATTTAAACTAAACTTTTAGTATTTAACTTAACGGGGGGCAAAATACCAGCTGCTGAAAATCCTGAGAAGAGGCACACAAATGTGATTTAGAGCCTTCACTCATTAGTAACTATTAACAGTTTATGTGAAGAGAAATAGAATGACTGCATGTCAAGACAAAGTCTGGGATTTCTTGACATGTCTTATGTGTGTAAACGGAATACTTATTTATAGCTGCAATAGCACAAAAAAGTTAGTTCTGGAAATAATTCACAAACAGAAAGGAATAAATTGTGAGTCGAACGTCATTCAACTGAACCCCCTAGCACTGCTGATTTTTGACAGTTAGGGCAGAAGTCGTATTAGATTTATATTACTTTTAAGAGAAGCTTTTAAACTTGGATTAGTCAAAGCATTTTCTGAGTGAACAGAAGGAAGTTGCAGAGAGATGGAGGTTTTTCTCACGGATCGATGAAGCCCACTTGAGTGCAGTGACACCGAAAACGAGGGATTCTGGGA
The DNA here is from genome assembly GCA_013398815.1 of Ibidorhyncha struthersii. NCBI lineage: Eukaryota > Metazoa > Chordata > Aves > Charadriiformes > Charadriidae > Ibidorhyncha > Ibidorhyncha struthersii. The sequence goes on from VZSZ01010347.1 coordinate 537,500, forward strand.
TCTTAGAAGACTATGCCAACAGCAATCCCAGCTACACACAGGTATCGACCACAAACACAGTTTTGATGTCATAATTCCCTGAGTGACTATACGCATGCTGTCCGAGCCAATTAAATAAACAATCACAATTATCAGCAAAACCAACTGAAACGAAGAGACTCGCACTTCGTTATTGCTGCCGTTACTCACTGTAAGACAGATTCTATACTAAGTTTCATACATAGTTCCCCCCCCAAAGTTCTATGATCACTTATTCACCAGATTCTTTTAATCTGGTGAATCTAAGTATTCTTAATTATACTAACTCTTCACATATGGGGTTAAAGTAATATAAAAAAGCCACCTTAAATTTATAAACATCAGATAATTACATTTAGGTAACATCAGCCACTACAACATAGCACAAAAGAGAAAAGAGTATGTATATAACACACACAAGTATGAGTCTGGTGTATGATATTAGAGTAAAATAGAAAAGTTTAAGACAGCCTAACCAAAATATCTGTACAGCAAAAGCAAAATAAGGTAGAAATCAAATAGATTTAATGATTCCTATTTAAATTATCTGCAGTAATGCATTCCAACAGATCACTTAGACTTGAAACTCATTTTCAAATAGAGAAGGATTATTAATAAAAGTGTTCAATGTTCTCCCATTTCACAGTGGAATAGAACAGACAGATTTCTCACCGAGCCTGCTATGCTGTTCCCTAGGTGCCTGGTCAGACCAGAGTCTAAGGGGTTGTCCTACAAGACTTTAAGGACCAGAAGCACCAACACATGGAAACCCAAGGTATAAGGTTGTAAAACCTACAAAGAGTTCAACCTGTAATTAACGCTCTATGGCAGGAACGATTTAAAGCTAAAAGCTTACCTAGGTCAGCCACAGTAATAATGAACTTCCCGACAGAGTAAGTCCCTGTAGTCCTTTACAATTGCCCTAAAAAGATAAGTATTCACCCAGACTTTCTTTCTTTAAGGCTTCAAGTTGACAATGACAAGATGTTCCCAAAACCGATACGCCATCAAGAATCGGGTAGGTGGGAAGAGCCCTCCAGACGTTATCCAGCCCAGTCCCCAGCTCAGAGCAGAGCTGGAGCGCAAGGGAAGGGCATACTGCCCAAAAAATTCTTCCTGTAAAGACAACGGTTTCTTAATCCGGTTCAGAATCAACATATTAGGTCAGCGGATCACAGGTTCACTTAGGGAAAGTGACAGAGGTAGAGAGACAATGGCATCACGCTCATGGTATCTCCAGTGTGATGATCTGCAGCTCACCTTAGAGGTCACATCTGTCAGCTCGGGCAGCCCCCGTTTAACCAAAAGCCAAGGGAAATATCTCCGAGAGCTTCTGAATCACATGGGGGAGGGGAGGGGAGGGGAATAAAGGGGAGGGACATTTTATTTAAACATGCTTTATTGGGGTTTTACAGCTTGAATGCACCCGTTTAGTTTCAGAGGATGCAGTCGGAAGAAAACTAGCAATCAGCTGAATGAAACACTGCGAGAAAACAAAAGTCAGGTTGACATAAACCCTCCAAAACTTGCCTGCAAACACACAGATTAGTTTAGCCATGGGATTATAACAATATAGTATTACTTCAAGACAAACATCTTTCCTTTGAACAATTGTTACTTGTAGTTCTGAACAATCTAGTAAAAAAAATCCTGTAAGGAGCCAAAGTACAAAGAGCCGAGAAGGATACTTTGGTTTAAGAAAGTAACAGTCATTATGAGCTCCAGATATCCTGGGGGGCGGTTCTGAAATTTCACTTTTTTTTTTTCTCTCTCCAATTCAGTCTATTCTTTCTGTTTACTCTAGTGTAAAGCAGCAGAAATCTTCCTTGCAGTGAGCAAGAGATGATATTTTCTAAAGACAAGCTGGTAAACAATCGTGAACAATAACACAGTAGAAAGGCTCATTAGTAAAATATTAGTTTCCCTGAGAAGGATTTTTTTTTTTTAAACCTGAACAAGTGCCAATACACACACAACAACTAGGCAGGGCAGCTGCCCTCTAGAACAAAATGGTGATCCTCAGATGACGGGATGGTTTGTATTTGCATATGCATTATCCTGGCAATTCAGGCAGTAGAAGTCCTAAGGCACCAATTAAGCCATCCCTAAACCCTGACCTGACAACTTCAAAAGGTATAAAGTGATTCGCAGATCTAGAGCTGGCTTTCTTTAGGCAAAATGTAGTATTAATTATGGAGGAGACAGCATAATTTTCATTTCCTACTTCAGTATCTTACCTAGAAGTATATTAGAATCTTTTGCATACCTATACTTCTTTTTTCCCACAACAAACAGCTTTATTCTCCCCACTACTTCTTGTCCCTGACAAATCCCAACACATTTAACAAGATGGAAGTGAAAACATGGACAGGAGCCGGCTTTGCAACAATTTCTCTAATCTCTTCCAGTTTGGGTGCCGCATTGTCCACTGAGGCAAAATAATTTTCTTTAAAAAAAAAAAACCAAAACTAAACAAAACCAACAAAAACCCCATCTCCGGAAACAAAAAAAAAAACAAAAAAAACCAAACCATCAAAAAGAACCCACCTATGTTCTGTTCTGACCCAAGAACAAAGAGAAAAAAAAATAATTCCAGGAATTCCTTCTTACTGACAACTTCCACGGGCTGCTTTCCAGACTAGAGGAATGATGTCCCAGTCCGCGGGGTTCTGCAGGGAACACTCATTAATATGATCTTCTCCATGAGACATTTCTAAAAAATTTGATTTACCTCCAATATGAGCTGACTGTGCACGTCAACTGCCCTCTCAGACTAAAGGAAAGCATTTGCCCTCACCATAGTTCTTAATTATAGTAACAAATTCTCTACTTTTAAGTACTCAAGATTGAACTCCAGTACTGCTCAGTGGACACCATCTTCCCAGGTTCTGCAAAGGGCACGTTTCCTGTTTACTGGCATTCATAAAAAAAAAACGCATAGTTGTAAGAACGCTTCCATACCATCTCTATTGCTGAGTTTGGCAAAGCAAAATATTATGGATATTATCTCTCTTCATCAGGAGATATAATGGGCAAAGCAAGTGAAGAGGGCATTAATCCAGGGTTTTTTTTCATTGCTACACATATAAAACATAAAGTGGATTCAGCAGTAGAAGAAATGTATCCGATATTTAATATTGGAAGCAAGCACTTTTGAAGTATTTGCCCTCTATACAGCAAATGCCACCACCATTTTCACTTCTGGGTTTTAAAAATCTGCACATCTTCGGATCCTTGAGCTTCAATCATCTCACCATTCCATAGGCACCACAAAGCCTTACATTGAAAATCCATTTTATGCAACTTAAGTGGCAAAAAAGTTCAAGAACATCAAAGACACTTCGAGAGGTGCTGGATCCAAGGGGAACACGGTGTGTCTGGAGGGTACACACTGCCCCTTCCACATGACCCTCAGGGTGGGCTACTCTGTCCAGCACCCACGTTCACAAGGTGCTTACGGGCAGATGATAAAAATCAAGAGGAGAGAGTAACCATACTCTCCTGACCTGCAGGAGAAGGAGGTTGAGGGGGACCTTATCACTCTCTACAGCTCCCTGAAAGAAGAGTGTAGTGAGAGGGGGAGTTGGTCTCTTCTCCCAAGGAACAAGCGATAGGACAAGAGGAAATGGCCTCAAGTTGCAACAGGGGAGGTTTAGGATGGGTATTAGGAAAGATTTCTTCACCGAAAAGGTTGTCAAGCGCTGGAAGAGGCTGCCCAGGGAAAGGGTGGAGTCGCCATCCCTGGAGGGGCTTAAAAGACAGGTAGACATGGTGCTGAGGGACGTGGGTCAGCGGTGGGTTTGGCAGTGTTGGGTTGATGGACTCAATAGTCTTAAAGGTCCCTTCCGACCGAGACAGTTATATGATTCTACGAGTCGTCATTTCTATAAAGTTATTCTCATGCCTTAAGAAGAAGGAAAGCACTTTTAAGAAAAGCATCAATGAAGAATACCTGCACCACAGAACAACTGGGAATCACTTCCAGCGAGGCTACAAACTTGCCTACGCAGGGGTTCACCAGTAGTCGCTGCTGATTAAGATCAGGTGGGGACACACTGCATTACTCCTGGATCATTTACCTGTAGCAAGTGAAAGCACCACAGTAAACAAGATTACCACAAGATTATTTGGGCAGAGCTGCGGTGCTCTAGCCTGACAGCCGACCTACATCAGCATTCATTTTCTCACAGAGAGGAGTCCCGACAAACAGCACAGTAAAAATACATGAGTAATGAGTACATTGGACCAGTTCGTGTCACCGAGGTCTAATGGCACCGTGGTGCATGTGCTCTGATAAAACACCTGTGACCTTATTTAGTTAAAAAGCGACATACACTGCAGTGGTTTAAAAGTTGCAGGCCAGCCTTTAACAGCGATACGTATATCCTTACGGAATAAGCAGAACAGAAAACAATGACAAAAAAAGACATTCAGTATTTTTAACTGCTCTTTGTTTGGCTTCCTTACTTTTTCTAGGCGACTTTCACTCTTTGTCTTTCATCTCACTCTAATCTTCCAAAGAGAATTGTATTTGGTCTTTTAAGTCCTTACTCAGAGCTCGTGAGTTTCCAGTAAATGAATTTACCCACCCCGTGATGCAACCTCAGCTGATCTGTGTGGTGACCCCCAGCTGCTGATCAAACCCCAAAGAAAACATCTGCAGAGCCAAAATACCTGTATAGTCTCATCCCTTCAGCAGAGATTTTCTTTTTCACATCTTTCAACTGCCCAGGCTGTTTACATTTTGATATTCTATCTCTCTAAAGTGGCTTAGGCAGAACTGAGGCGCCCGATGCTTTTCACAGCTATTACCATAAAGTTCAAAACTAAAGAAACAAATGGAAAAAAAAAACAAATAAAAAAAGAAATCCCCACTCCACAGAGGTTTTTTTAATATTTTCCTCTGTGCACACCATTCTGAAAGGGAAAGGACAGGAAGGAGGGCTTTGCACAGCGTATAAATGACATCCCAAAAGGAGCGTGGGGGAAGAGGGCTGACAAGTTTGGGAAAGGCGAGAGCTGATAAGCACACATCCCCCCACGCCCCACAGGAACTAAAATGTTCATTAAGCTGAAAGTTTACCTTCCAAAAGGATCCCAGAACGCACCCAGAGTATACAGGATGGAGGAAGACCTCTTGTGGTGTCATAACGATGATGGAGTCTAAACTTAAGAGAAGGTGAAGCGACAACAAGGACCTGGCAGCAAGAGAGACGGCCTTTTTGCGAGCAAGAATCACCACCCGCCAGCTGGAGATGCTGAGGAAGAGCTTCAAATTAACCTCCAAGAATAACGTAGTTTTGGTCACATTTTCTAGAATTTTCTGCTTTCAGATGACTTCATTTTCTTCCCTGAAATCAAGCCAGTTTTTAAAACCTCTAAAGATCTCCTGCACCATTAATCTTATTAACACTGCAGTAACTCATATGTCTGATTCTTGTTATTTCTTAAAACTATGTCTAGTCAGATCCATGCAGGATTTCAACAGTGATGACAACTGGCCTTTTATTTTATATAAAAAGCCTTTGTTTTGCCACTTTGGCTATCAATTCACATGCTAACTTTCAAACAAATCTTTTCAGCTGCAAGAAACAATTAAATGAGTGCATAACTCCTCTGAAGTTAATCTTATTTAAAGTCACTGGGTCTTTTTAAAAGTCCTTCCGAATTATCACATCACCATGACTAAGCTCCAGCATAATTCATCGTAGGCCAATACATATTTCTCTTATTTAATCAAAGTAATAATATCAATTACCTAAGTACAACACCTACATGTGCGCACCAACCATATATACACTGGTTAAAGTCCCAGTCCTGCTGGAAACCACAGTAAAATTCCCTTCGACTTCAATGGACCAAGGCATTTGTTCACAGTATTTAAGACCCTCCCAGGTCATGAAAAACAAGGCTTTTCCAAACACATCTCACAAAACCATTTATGTATCATACGGTTCTTTGGCAGTATTTTCTTTTGTCCGGAGTTAAACAGAGAAGAAGGAACTGTGTATCGGGCTGGAAATACTAGTCCATCAAAGAACAAAAAACTTATTTTATGATTGATTTGCCAGTGATCTGTACCCACCCGCATTCAACAAGGAACAAAAAATTTAAAAGTCTCCCTATACATACAGAAATATCTATGCCGCCCCGAAAGAAAATAAGTAGCTATACTGTGTGATAACCATTTAGATGGGCACAAACGACTTTATATGCACCCACATTAACTGGGCAGAAAGAAAAGCCAATGGTTGCAAAATACCAGAACGATATCCGACAATTGCGTTGTAAGTTGAAACTGCAAATAAGCAGAAGGATATTCTGCTGCTTAGAACTCTGGTTGTAGCTCAGGAGACAAGTTATCATTTCTAATATGTACCTTCAGAACAAGGGAGGGGAGAAAAGACAGCCGCAGAAGTCTTCAAGGCAGCATTTAGTTCGCTCCTCTCACCTCAAAGCGCCTCTGGTTAAACCATTCCCCACCGTGAATCTTGAGCAAACCTTTGTCCGAATCCCTCACTCTAAAACGAGGATAATACATTCCTGCATTTTCAGGGGGCAAAATTCAGTAAAAAAAAAACTCTTGAGGATCTCTCCGAGATGAACGCTGCATTAATGCTTAATAAATAAATAAATACTTAGCTACTACCAAAACTTGGAGTTCATGCGTATTCTTCCCTATGTTAAGCACAGCCTCTCAGATTTTATATTCCTTTGCGGATTGGTCACACATTACAACTGAATAGTTTGGGATGAACTGTTTTCCTCCTTTATCAATCGTGAGTGCATTGTGGGGACTCTGTTCTTAACTTCTTTGAATCCTAGCCAAAAACCGCCATGGGAGAGCCTAAGGTCAGTAAGGAAGCGCTGTTTGTAACAAGTCTGTGGGATGCAGGCATGTGCAAGAGGTTATTTTTTTCTTTTTCAGAGTAGGAGGAATATACAATGGAGTCTGTGAAACTAAAACCATAAAAAAACACGACGACAATTTGTAAGACCCAAAACATACATACTTTCCTCAAGTGACACGAGACACAGCTCATATAAATTCAGTGAAAATATTTGCAAGTGAATGTGTCATTCACTTATTTTTCCACCCGATTTAATATTCTGTTTATCCCACCTCCACTCACAAATGTATTTTCTACTTATTACAGTCCATTTTGCCACAGCATTCCCGTTCCAGAACGGCACCGCACCACCCTGGTTACAGTGGCACGGATCGAAGGGCAGGGATTAAAAAAACCCCTAACAATAAGTGCGAAGACTGGGACAAATTAACACAAACGAACTGTGCAACATGACCTTTAAACCCCTATAGAACAACGTTACCTTTCTTCTTACATAAATCTATTCAAACATCAGACATAGAATCATAGAATCGTTAAGGTTGGAAGGGACCTTTAAGATCATCGAGTCCAACCATTAACCCAACCTGACAAAACCACTTCTAAACCATATCCCCAAGTACCACGTCTGCCCTTTTTTTAACACCTCCAGGGATGGCGAATCCACCCCCTCCCTGGGCAGCCTATTCCAATGTTGGATAACCCTTTCAATGAAAAAATTTTTTCCAATATCCAACCTAAACCTCCCCTGGCTTAACCGGAACGCATAATGCATCTGCGGTTTCCCCTCCTTTAACAGCAGCTTCTTAATACAGTACCGACAATGATGTTAAAAACCACCTTACCAAAACACCATGAAATTTTAACTGTCTAAAATAATGAGTCATGGCTGCTAAATATATTCATTCAATTATGTTCTCCAACCCTCTCCCCCAAAACATACAGCTGTTTTTCTGCATCCCCTTCATTTCTTGAAGGCAACAGCACAACAGATGATATTAAAGGCTCACACAAAGCACCAGACGCGTACTTTCTGCGGAGAGACAACACAGACTACTCAGTTACCCGCTGCCTGCCTTACTCCCGCAGGAAACCACCTTGTCCTGACCTTTAAACCCTCCGCCTGAGCTTTTGGACAGGCTGTTATTTGCCCCAGCTGAGCACCTGGCACAGCTTCTCCACCAAGGTTATACTGATCTGTACCACCGCAAACCCTAAATCCACAGCGAGCAACAACACCCCTACCCTTTTCCCGAGCTCCACCGCTGAGGAGTTCCTTCCTCACCCGAGGCCGCAGGAGACGTGAAGACCAGAAAGATCCTCAAGCACTCCATCAACTGCTCCTGCTCCCCGTCACCCTGCCCAAATACACGAGCGGAAACTCAGGTAAATGGGGTGAGAAATACCCTCCCTCTGCTCCTTTTGAGAGAGGGCTGTGGCCTCGTTTTCTTAATTTGAAACACCGGGAAGCCCTCTAACACCGCCCGCGTCTTGCCAGGCTGCTTCTCCAGTCAAGCAACGTTAAACATCCCTTTCCTACAGAAATGGCTTTGTGCTCTGAAATAGCTAGATTTTTTTTTGTATTTTTTTATCTTAATCTTCTTTTGATGTTGTTTGCTAGAAAAATCTAAAATCGGCATTTTGTCCTGTTTAAATGAATTGACTGTGTGCTGCTCATTTCCTTAATTTGGGATTCTAACCTGCACCTGGACTTCAGTTTTTCTGGTAAGTTAAGAGACCGGTGTAGAAGCGCGTTTCTTGCTTTGAAAATCTTCTGATTAAATGTAAAAGTAAAAATTTATTTCCACTTAAATATTACAAAACTATACTTAAAATTACTTTACTAATGATTAGAGCAATTTCCTTTTCAGAAATGCAAATGAAATCTAGTTCCCTTTGTGCCTTTTTAAGCGCCATGGGGCGCAGCATGTCTCCATCAGGAGAAATTGTCCCCCGAGAAGGGAGGTTTGGCATCGGTAAAGATTCCTGAAGCCACTGCTGGCAGAAGCCAAAGCAGATGACATTATAAACCGTACTGAAGCCACAACAGAATTTCATTTAGACTAAGATTTTGCCAGCGTTTCCTTAGCCGTCGCAGGAGTTTAACAAGCAGTGTCCCCGCACACGTGGATACACATACATGTATTATCCATACTGGTACCTGGGATCTCTTCTTCAGTGGAGCTACATGTGCAATGTAAAGCTACGTTTACATTGCTGCACCTTGCAATGTGAAGCCAGCAAAGGGTGACGCTCATCTCGGAACTGGAATTAAACCCGCAACCGCCGATTTGCAGCACGTTCGTTCAGTCCAGCACATCCATGAGAAACCGACGGGAAAGGGGATGTCTCAGCTGGCTCAAGGAGCGGTGAACCGTTTCTCACTATTTCCATTTTCTGAAGTGGCGGAGCTCTCTCACGTCGTTAAAAGGGTTCGGACTTACACTCGCTGAGCAAAAGGGAAATCTCCACCAAATGAAGAATGTGGTGTCCCTGCAAACAATGACGTGAACTGGGAAAGCCCATATCCCAACCCATGGCCCCCGCCTGCCCCAGGGCTGCAGCGCTCTCCTGCCAAGGCTCGCGGACCCGTGTCTTTGGTCGGCTGTGTATCCCTCCCACCTTGTCGTGCTCCTGATACCTCCCAGCCTGCCTCTCGGGGAGTTTCCAGCACGTATCAAAAGAGAAAGAGCCGCAGAATCCGCCCTCACTGCAATTTCAGCTCAACAAGTTCCCCAGTGCCACCATCTGCCACCTTTCTTTAACAAACCGAATAAATTACAAAGTAGATCTTCCTTAACCAAAATCAATAAAGGACAGAAGAATCTTCCCCGTAACTGGTCTTGCTGTCTTAAGAAGCAAAAGAATTTTTTATCTTTTTCACCACAAACATTTTCCACCAGCAAATATTTTAATATCTTTAATTAAAAGTGCCATTTCTGGAGAAGATTTAAAACAGTAACACAGCAGTAAGAAAACATTATACAACCCAACACTGAATAGAGAAGAAGCTTTTAAAAATAAACCTTCTATAGACTGTCCAGTGCAATGTAAAAAAATTCATCATTACACACATATATTCTAAAAATGACACTTATCTTTCCTCAGCTGCACAAACTGATTTACTTGCCATGACCCGTCAATTCTTTTCAGGTTCTAAGGGCAACACGAAGGGATCATTTTGCCCATGAATGCACGTGAGTTTGGCACCCACTGACTTCACCCACTGCCTGCTGCCCCTGGAGGGAAACACCTGCCCCGTCACTGAGCGAGAATACGGTGTTTAACGCGTGACTGCGGGAAGCTGGATGCGCACAGAAGTATTAGCACAGGCATTTCTGCATGTAAAGTTGTGGACGTGCGTTTACAGAATCGTCACTTCCAAAGTTGCGTGGCTAATTTAGGCATTAACAAGTCACGCATATTTAAGCCACGACATCTGTGAACCCAAAATTGAGACGCATGAAATACATACATTATGGAGCGCCTGAGGATTATTTTTCTCAAATCAAACGATGCTTTAGCAGGTTCCTCAGCGAGTACTTCAGACAGAGAGCTGATGAGAACATACAGCTGATACTTGAATCTATTTAATAAAGTATAAGCAATCTACCATAAATTAACGTTAAGATTGCCTTCGCCGTCAATGATTAGTCACACCAAGAATACGCACTCTGGCGAATTTTACCACTATTTTCTCTAATAATCAGCACATACTGCTTTTCCTACAAAGTCAGCATTTAACGTTGGCCTAAAGTAAAATGTAAGCAGAAGCATACAGGTTTCTTACATACATCAAAAGCAGCAAAGGATAAAATTGATATTCGCTCTTAAATTCGGTATTTCTTCAGCGAAGTGCCTATCTGTGCAGCATTAACATTGCAGTAACAGCTTTTGCATATTCATTTTTCTAGAAACAACAGCCCTAACCTTTGCAATAACAAAGGTGCTGATGTATCAAGACAACTGGAACTCATCCTTAATATCCTCCACTACTGGAATTCTATTACGCTAAAAAATAAACCTTTGGCAACACCAAATCCTTTCATACACACAGGTTGCTGTGTTTATTTTTAATTTGAAAAAGATGACAATTAAGATCAACGATACTATTTTGGCACTCCAGTGGAATTCTTCCTCTTTTTTTTTTTTTTTTAATTCCAAACAATGGAACGCGTTGCCCAGGGCTGTGGCGGAGTCCCCATCCCTGGAGGTATTTAAGGGTCGTGTAGATACAGTGCTCAGGGACACGGTTTAGCAGTGGGCTTGGCAGTGTGAGCTCAATGATGGGACTCGATGATCTTACAGGTCTTTTCCAATCGAGGAGATTCTGCAATTTTGTAATTCTTTACCAAATGCATTAAGTATTATTATTTAAATTATGAGCACGTTTCTTAACTTTTCAGTGTGGCAAACAGGAAAAAAAACCCACCCTCAGTTCAACCAAGAAAAACAAAACCACGGAGACCTCCCCTCCCAAAAGGTCTTTTGGCAGTTGCAGAGAACCTGCAGCCCATTTCCCCCGCGCCTGAGCCCTCCCGCTGGGCAGCTCTCCAGGGTCTCCCTGGCACTCCCAAACGCTCTGGAACGGCATTTGCAGCGTAAAAAAAAAAAAAAGTCAGCACTTAGATGAATGTAAATTATTTACAGTAAACTCATTTAAGTCTATAGGGCACTTTAAGGCCTCTTTAAGATTGCAATAATCATTCCCAGCAACTGAATTTTGGAAGCACCAAGCGCTTAGAAACCAGGAAAAATGCCATGAGCCAAAACGTGGCAGACGCCTTGCTTTCACTTCTCTAAGGAATTCCCCGTTGAGCAGAGAGCAAACCTGGAATGACTTTCCCACAAGAAAAAAGTTCAAGTACTCTGTAGATCACGTAGCAAAAAGGTGATGTTCAATGATGAAGAACATGGAATGTGCTTATTACTGCGTCTGACACCAAGATTAATACTGTAGATATGTTACCCAGGGATGATCTTTGAACAAAGGAAAAATTTCCTCAAAACATCCTCAGCATCTTGGCCTGGAAAACCTTGACTTAGACAGCAAGAACTATTTTGCATTGGCAAGGAAAAAGTGTTTCCATCCAATTTTTGTAACTACGCAAGTGCCTGTCAACAAATCACAGACTGATCTGTAGACACCTTTATATATTCTAAAATATTGTGTAGGCAATTTTAGAATGTGAACAAAACCGAAAAAAATTCAAAATCTGTTTTTCACCTGTTAGTCTAAATATATTTAGTGAATTTAAATACCAAATAATTAGGCCAATATTTATGTAAATAAATCCCAATTTACAGTTTACTCGAATTTTTCAGAGAACAGTTTTGAATCTCTTTTTAAGAGTAAGTCCCAAATTCCGCCCTTCCTGAAAAATATTTCAGCAGTCAGTCATAATTTTAACCATCTCGTTTCAGATAAGAAAAAGCCATTAGAGAAAGATCACTCTGAACAACATCACAAAGACAAAGATTCAGCTGAGGTGAGAGTCTATTGCAAGAAAGTAATCCCTTTGAGGGGGAGAATTCTGACTTAGGTGCTCAAACAGTTCATCATTTTTAGACAGAAATTCTACATAGTTTCACACCGGTTTAAAATCTGAGTGTGAGATTTTACAGAAAAGAAAGATATAAGTATTATTTTCTGTTTTTTCCCAGTAAAAATAGTAGAAATGATAGCTCTGATCAAAACCGAAAAAAACCTTTCATATATGTTCGCTATGAAACCTGCAACTAAAGACCAGCTCAAATACACCTCTTGATCAAGACAAGAAACGTTGCGTTATTTATGCACAACGAAAACTAGTTTAAAAACAGTCCCCATGGAGATACCTGTTGGCACATCGTCCATCGAAAGTTCCTTTTTATCTCACCTGGGAAAGCTATTGTCTACAGACACTTTTCTCCGTTCAAAACGCACGCCAAGCAGATGTGCACTTTCATCATGAAATAGTGAATTATAATAATCTGAGTTCACCCCACTGCCTAGTCAACCAGTGGGTTGTTGTGGTTTTTTTCTTCTAAATACTGTAGGCCGTATGAAGTATCTTCACCAAAACATCCAAGGACTCCATGACGAACGCTTGTCTTTCCACTGTCCCTTTATATTTTATGTAATTATGAAGTATCAGTGATTTCTCCTTGCACATACCGAACCAATCCCCTTACGGTTCCTGACGGCCCACGGGAAGGCGGACCCTCTCAAGCAGATGTAACGGGAGGATGCTGCCTCACGACAGCGCGATCATCAGGACTGATACAAGCACGGCAACGCTGACTGTCCGCCTGCTGCCGTCCGACGTTCTCCGGGCATGCAACACGGCAAATACTGCATTTGTGTGATTGGTTGGTATTTCTACATTGCAAATCATGCCTTCACAGCACGAAACACATTCCTGTTGAGAAAAAGGAGATCACTGGACACAGGGTAACACAGCAGCGGCTTTTAGAAATGTAGGTATTTTTCAATTGATTGCAAAGGTTACAGCTAAACATACAGCGCATAGATACTACAATTTCTCTTCCAAGTCACGCACCACAGTCTTCCTGGAGTAACTCATCCCCTTAGTGCTGTCACTGGGCTTGGAAACCGCAACGTGACGCAAACAAGGGCAACATTCGCTGTCCTGACAAGTTCAATAAGAGAGAACAGAGAAAGCCTTCCACCACTTTCCCCTTCTAACACACGAGCTAACAAAATGAGTTTGCACGTTTCAAGTTTCAGCTTTTTAAGCTACAAAATTCTGACTGTAAAAACTCTGTTCCCATTCATTTTTCCCCTCAAGCCTTCGTGTTCAGTTGCATGCTGGACTTCAGACTTGCTTTTTTTCAGTTTTCTAGTGCCACAGAATCGTTGACACAGCTGGTTTTCAGGAATTAATCTGAAAATAATTTTCCTTACTTGACACTCCTTACTAGAAAAGCCAAGAGAATACCAATTTTTATCTAATCCAAAGACATGACAACTCTTATACGATAAAATGTAGCAGAAGGCAGGCTGCATACTCGTTTCACACCCTCAGTCGACCAAAACCTGTTGAAATCAATGGAAGTTGATTCAGATAACATCCAGATTATTTTCTATTTAACATGGATGTTGTCTGCTTTGTCTTTGGTGTCTGAAATCTTTCATGTTAAAAATAACATAACTAACCTTCTCAACTGTTAAGGAATAAGTGGATAATACTTTACTGCAGTGAAAAATACGTTGGTGGGGTGTGCTTGGTTATTAAGAATAAACTTTCACGTAGCATCTCAAGGATGAGAGAAAGCAGCAGTTCTAGATTTTTGTCATGGAACAAAAACTCAGAGAATCATAGAATGCTTTGGGTTGGAAGGGACCTTGAAGATCATCCAGTTCCAACCCCCCTGCCCTGGGCAGGGACACCTCCCCCCAGCCCAGGTTGCTCCAAGCCCTGTCCAACCTGGCCTTGAACACCTCCAGGGATGGGGCAGCCACAGCTGCTCTGGGCAACCTGCGCCAGGGGCTCACCACCCTCAGAGTGAAGAATTCCCTCTTAATATCTCGTCTGAATCTCCCCTCTCTCAGTTTAAAACCGTTCCCCCTCATCCCATGGCTCCCCTCCCTGATCCAGAGTCCCTCCCCAGCTCTCCTGGAGCCCCTTTAGGCACTGGAAGGGGCTCTGAGGGCTCCCCGGAGCCTTCTCTTCTCCAGGCTGAACCCCCCCAACTCTCCCAGCCTGTCCCCCCAGCAGAGGGGCTCCTTCCTCAGTTGTATCTCCCTCATGCTCCTCCCACAGCTGTATCTTGCTTAAGAGTGTGGCCTTCGTGGAGAAATACAGTCTTGCTTTGCGTACTGTGCAGTGTTAGCCAAGCTGCGTGGTGCAGAGACACCGCTGGACTCCCTAACGCCCAGCCCGGCTTGCCCAGGGGCTGACAGTGCCACAGCTGCGGCGCCAGCGCAGGCCGCACTGCCTACCTGGGCTACTCAGAACCCAGAAACCATGGCCCACGCACACAGCTGCAATGCCCCCGACAGCTCAGGTGTTTCTTTAGAAGTTGTGATTACACCCCGTCACACACAGGGAAGCAGGGGTAGCCACGCATCTGTTGCAGAAATTTGATGTCTACAGTTAAATACTGGAGAGCGTATCTCAGCGCACCCTCTTCAGCTCAGCAGGAAAAACAAGTACTGAAACGCAAAGCTCAAAAGCAATCTGCTGCTCTTATAGAGGGAGTAGTGCTTACTGTGTGGCCACTTTCCCTGTGGTGGTGGCAGCCTACAAAATGGCATTCTTCTCCAGTAGCACATTTTTTGGTGACTGATGTACTCTTCCCACGGTCCGTGAAGAGATGAACTGTCAAACAGTATTGAGTACCTACAAAATAGATTTACAAATGTTGATTCGCGTAAAGTACGCGTTCTTCTACAGGATTTAAAAACCTCACACAATTTAGCAAAATATTCCCATTAAAATGACTTATGTTGGCTGCACAAAGCCATTTTTCTACTTGATCAAAATACCGGTTAGGAAGAAATTATTTAGTGATGAAATCTTAAGCTTCGCTGACCCTTCAAACATCCAGAAAGGCTGCTATCATTTAAACTACTCATGAGAACTATAATCTACACATTCATCACCCATTCTCTACTCCTTTTTCGCAGCACATTCTTGCTTTTTCTGACGTTTCCTCATTCCTCTGGTTCATTTCTTCCCTTTTCTCACTGTTACTGTGAACATCACTGGCAAGAAAAATGAGGAAACATATTTCCATTCTTTCCTCTGTATCTGTAATTCTCTCACACGAGTACAATCCCCCGTCATTCAGGTCTTGCTGCTCACAAGTGAGCCTATAGCCTACAGAGACCATTATATCTCGGGACGGTATCCAAAAGGAAGGGGATATGGCTACAAAGGCAGTTCTGAAGTTCTTTTAAACCACACCTTTAAAATTAATTCCTAGGAGGCACTTAACTAGATGTATATATACACATACACATAATCAATCAATATATTATTAATATCTTATTAATACATTTATTACTCTATTAATAATATATCGTTATGTATTATATACAATGTTTTATACATACTCGTATATATATAAATTAATTTTTCACTGCTGCTGCACACTGTGAAATGGTCAAAATATTCACCTCAGCAGAAATCGTATGACTCGGTATTACTAATAACATAACTGAGGGCATCACTGTGTTGGCATGTTAATCCTGTTCAGTTAGACTTCCACAGGATGGCTGAGTCAGGGAGAAACCAATTTAACTGTCACAAAGAATCTCCTTAGTACAGACGCACTTACTTTCAGGGCACCATCTATCTTCAGCCCATCTGTTACAGTTGTAATTGTCCACCGCATTGTCGCAGGTAAAGCACTTAAAACTGTTTGGGAACGGGGTGGCTTTAAAAGTATTAAAATATAGTAAGTTTGCAAATATTAAGAAAAATATATTCAAAATAATACTGTAAGTGCTCATACACACATCCACTTACAAAACCATACTATATACATTTACATATTTTCAATGATATACCACTGTTAGACAAATAAAACCTATAAAACAAGTTTTGTAGAAAGCTTTTACATTTTTAACTGGTTTTGCTATGCCTGAACTTTAAAACACCTCCTCCTCTTTTCATTCTCTCACAATCCAAAATACCATTTAAGTAGCGGTGGGAAAAACAGGAAAGAGAGAACATCTTCTATATATGCACCATAGTACATCCGTGTGGATGCTTGTAGGGTTACATAAACACAATCTACATTCAAATGGCTTTTGATTCCTTTGATGAAAAAAAACACATCTTCAAAACCAGCTTCAGATCTTGATCTCCAACTCTGAAGAAGTCTGAACCCTTTGACAAAGGGATCGAGAGAACTATTTTAGAATCTTATTTACATTATATAAATATAGACATTATTTTAAGCTGCAGAGCCCCCTAGACGCATGTATATTCCTATTACATCTAGTTGGCTTGACTGTTTCAATGATACGTATCATGAAAATCTTCTCCCCTTACGTGAAGGGATAGAACACTTCTGATGCTAGATAAGAGGCAAAAAAATGATGCTATTAGTGACAACTGGCTTCACAGGTCTCACAAGGTTTTTAATTACCTTCAGTTTGAATTAATTGCATACAGCACACCTCTTCTTTGCCTTACGAAAACGCCAACAAGATAAAAGACAAAACCCTCTGTTCTGTATTATTTATGAGAAATCCACTGCATAATTTGCTCCGTAGGAAGGCATTTCAGAGACAGAAAAATATAATAAAAGCACTTAAAATGTGAAAACTGTTGCCCTCGTGCAATTTTTAATTTACCAATGCACACAATTGTTTGTTTTCATTAAGTCAACTTATACAATCTTAGAAATAAACTAAACTGCTGTGGGTTGAAAAGCAAAAGTTTTATTTTAAACTTTTTATCCTTTGTGTTTGAAGAAAGGCAAACACCTAAAACCCAACTGATTGAAAGAATACGGTAATTGACTAAAACGTTGAGCTACAATTGCATACACAACAAAAAAGGCATAGTTATCTACTTACGGTCTAGTGGAGGTCTCACGTTGTAAAAGTTGATGTTCTCAGCTGAAACCCAGTTTCCTGAAAGGATGAGGAAGGGAAGAAAGGCTCTGGCCAGCATGTGATAGAATAACAACATGCTGAGTCCTGTTGTACACGAAAAGCAAAACTCTTAGGCCCTAGGAAAGAAAGGGAATGCATTATTTAGGGGGAATCATAAAGAGCTGAGCATGTGGAACAATAAGTTTTCTATGAACTACTTTGGAAACCTGGAAAATTCAGTCCGTAGATCTGTCCCGTGAAGACGGCTAATGCAAGCAGCATGCAGTGACGAGCAATGCAAAGCTGAGCAGTGACTGCCTTCTGCTGGCCAAGACCCTGCACAAAGTACTTAAAATTTCCACAATTGTAAAAAAGTTAACATTATTTCTTTAATCTATTTGTCCTTCTAAGAGATGTCAATCTTACAGATTCCTCATAAGCATTCCTAAAGATCAACACCAAAACAGAGCCCCTTTATATCCTACTTGAAACAGACAGGATTACAGTGCCAGTAAAGAAAGCAAAATGCAGACAAGTGTCAATTTTAACACCAGCCTAGAACCGAAGACCAATTCCTTAACTGATGTAGATCAACGTACGTCTATTGACTTCCGCCAAGCTACATCATCTGAACTGTAAGCGCACTTATCAGTGGCACAGCATTAAAGATCATGACTGTAAGTCAGATTTATTTCTTTTTAAAGTGCATACAAAGGAAATGCTAAGGAAGATGCCTGGTGGTGTTACACAAGTTTTGGAGAATCGCAAAGCTCAGCTTTCAGAGAGATGAGGTGCATGTTTTAGGCGTGCTTTGCACATTTATTTGGGCCCCCCTACGTACTTCGGTGAGGCTTTATAGAGAAGAACTAATCAAAGCACACTTTGGTCAGCTCAATATTTAGATGTAGACACATACATACACAGAGGTATGTATGGCAAATTGCAGTGATACCGGAGACTCAGTTCAGATATTAAAAAGTAGAATCAGATTAAAGGGCACTGCGCCCATGCAAATTCCCAGCAGGAGAAACAAGCTGGAGTGGAGGCTCCCGCCAAGCCAGAGACGTTGCTCTGAGCTGCCAAGTGCATTCATTCAGAAACCTCTCTGCACACCCTGCGCAGGCCCATGTACGCGTACACTGCGTCTGCACAAAAAAGGCTGAATGAATCCAACACTGAACTGAAAATGCTACTCAAAACCACAGCAGAGAAGTCAAAGAATTTCCTTCTTTTTCCTAGATTTTTTTTTCCAATTATTGAAATTATTTGAAATTATTTCAGTTACTTGAAAGATGGCTTTGCCAACAAACCAATCAACAGAAAGTTCAACTTTATGCATGGTGAGTTTAGCCATCCTACTTAAGATTTGTTTTTTAAATCATGGCTTTATGGCTATACTTCAGTAGATACGGAGAAAGCCGCAGGATACCTTTACTTGCAGTGCACCTCCAAGACTATTTTCTGTGGATGGTCCAGATTTCTTCTGACTATAGCCCGGGATCTAAAGAAGGATTAAGAGGAAGAACCTGTGGAAAAAAAAACAGCAAGTGATCATCATAATTCTGTCCCGAAGGAACTAATTAGCTGAAACACTGTATGTCTTTGTTTATATTGAAAATGAAGATAGAAACTTAGAAGTGTGGTGGTTTTTCTAACAAAATATCCAAAGAAGCACCTGAACTACACAGTATGGGTCTGCCTCATTGAGGGCTATCCTACTGCAGATACACAGGTTCCCTCCTTCCTGTGATAACCCAACGTCGAAAAAAACAAATGAAAGACAAAAAGTGATGTAATGAGACTACTCAGTCCTTCCATGAGGGTGCGTTCACTTGTCTCTCAAGGGAAAAAACATCATTCGGGCAATGACCTGGGCAGGACCAGACTATACCAGATGAATATACATTTCATACTTTAGAGATATCCAAACTTGCAAGATACGCTGTGACCAAAACAGAGGCACTAATCAAGGTAACCTGAAAGAGCAAAGACAATCATCAGCCTCCAGATTAGCGGTGACTGATTATCAAACTATGGAGTTAACAGGTTCCTCACAGTTCGCTCCTTCTTGAAACAAGAACACAAAATATGTTGCTCAAACCCCTAACACCACTGCAAAATCCAAAATAAATCTAAAACATAGTCACAGTTCTCTCCAATTAAGCCCACGATATTTGCACAGTGATACTCTGCAGCGTTAAAGACGGGCTGTTTATACCCACGTGCCTGCTCTCACGAACACATGCTCGAGGTGCACATTTCAAATGCACACTTAGCTTTAGTGAGTTTTTTTTAATTTGTTGAGAGACAAACCTGTGCATCACGACTGGATGCTTTTCTGCTGCCCAGTCAACCCACGTCATGTTCTGTCACTGAGCCGCCGAAGTCTATTTCGTGGCCCTTTAATAAGGATCAGCGGAATGTGGCATTATCCAAGATAGGAGCAAGGGAAAAGAGGAGACAGTGCTGCTACTACAATTCATGAATGATCCAACATACTACTCAACTTAACTTCTCCTCCCTCTGGCATTCTTAGCTCTACCAGTTTATGTTGGAGACGACATCTCTCCCTCAAGTTCCTTGTGTTTTACATAGTTCATTTTAAGTTTCATTTTAAGTTAGCGCCTAAAACCTCCGTCCTTTGCCATCTGTGTCTAAGGTTCTTAACTCAATTTTGCTCACAAAATAACCTTTTATCCCAGTGTCAAGAGGCGTCAGAATTTCTATTCCAGCTGGCAAATCTCTTCTTTTCTTCATACACAGTAATTCCCTGCATTATCCCATCCCTCTCTTCTGCTTTAAGGTATTCTGGATCAGGTTTCAATGCTCTAACCAAGAGGAGGAAGCAGCACAGTGCACCAAACCCCTTCTTTAGTACCGTAACCATCATTCCGAACGAGCTGAAGAGTTAAAGTCAAAGTGATCACAAAATGCCATAGGCACTGGAAGCAAAATACCTTAGCATAATTTCTATAAAATGAAATAGAAATATAAAATTATATATAAAATAGCCAATCTGGAAAAAAATAACAGCTAAGGATGCACAAAGTGTTCCCTAGTGACAAGTGAGAGGACGAGAGGAAATGGGTTCAAGTTAAGCCAGGGGAGGTTTAGGTTGGATATTAGGAAAAAAATTTTCACTGAAAGGTTTATCCAACATTGGTATAGGCTGCCCAGGGAGGGGGTGGATTCGCCATCCCTGGAGGTGTTTAAAAAAAGGGCAGACGTGGTACTTGGGGATATGGTTTAGAAGTGGTTTTTGTCAGGTTGGGTTAATGGTTGGACTCGATGATCTTAAAGGTCCCTTCCAACCTTAACGATTCTATGATTCTAAAGGCTACTGTAAGAGATCTTCCATTTCCCACACAGAGGAGAATTTTTACCTGATGATTTAAGAACAAAACCACCCCCAAAGCACAGAATACAAAATGCAATTGTGCACAACTGAATTCACCAGCTCTTCAGTAATGTCCCCTTTGATGCAGAAGACACATCCCTCCTCTCGCTGTATTTACAGGTTGTCCTTTCCCATTCTTTCCCATTGGGATCTCCTGTCATCCATGACTGGAGTCCAAACACGGAACGATGAGATGTTTGGTCTGACTCGGTACAGCCACTCGGGCGTACGCTCATCCCACTACTCTGCAGCCAGAGACAAAGCTACTTTGCTACTAGGTGGAATTTCAGTGTGCTGAGCCACGTTCCCCTACCTCCCCCTGCTCAGCCTTCCCACTAAAGCGGCCCGGCACCAAGCAGAGCCCCTTGGGAAGCCACTCCTACCTGTGCCAGGATAAGCTGGTCCCCAAGCCCTGGGAGTGAGTGACACGGGAACCTTCCGCTACCACCTCAATCTCTGCATCCTTTGCTAGGACACCATAAAGCGTCTTCACAGGCAGAGTAAGTGCTAGCTCAAAATCAGAACTGCTACATATTTCATTTTAATAACATAATTTTTAAAATTACGTCAACCGATACCAACACGCGGAGTTAAAAAGACAGCAACTCCAGCACAAGTAGGTACCAATTTGCAGAGCCACACGTTCCTGACGCTAATTACCTTCTCTTGTGTCCCTGGACAATCCGGGATCCAGTTTTCACCGCCTCCAAGAGGGCAGTGTCAGGCCCTCAGTGCACCCAGGCCGCCGGCGCGCTTTTGGTAACAGCAAGAGAAGAATCTTTATTGTGCCTCTAGTGTCAACGTCCTTCTTCAGGGATCCCTTGAAAAACAGCTCTGTTTATGCCCTTTGAATATCACGGGCAAGTTACTTTTAAATTGGCAAGCCGGTTTCAACCAAATGGCAAATTTCAGTGTATCTGGGGCAGCTCAGTAGCATTTAATTCTTTCAATTTTACCCCGTAGGAAGACAGGGAATCAAATCATTTCAATGCATATCAGTTGTAAAATTTATCTCCTTAACATATATTTTCTGCAGTTTCTACTAGGTTGAGGAAAATTTGTCTTTATGGGGAGACTGGTCTGTAACTTGATCTGATGCACCTGGATAGCAAATAAAAGGCACAATTACACTTGCGCCAGCTTCCTACAAATTCAAGCTCTCTCCTGCTCCCCTCCCCCCAGTTCCTATTGCTTTCCCCAGGGAAGCTCATGCCAAATGGAAAATTTTAGAGAACATCAATACAAAAAAAAAAAAAAAAAAAGGTGAGTCTAAAGTACAGTGAACCGACCTCACAATTTGCCGTAGTCAAAGGTGTCCTTGTTTGCTAACCAGGCCAATAAATAATGGATGTGGTTTGACATAGTCTTAGTTACACAGCTGCACCAGAAGTCCTTCTCAAATAAAATAGGAAAATATTGGCAAAGAAATGGCTTTCATGTCTTATCCAAAATCTTTAAAATGCTTATTTTCTTCAGTCTTCTTATCTCTGTTGTGCTTTCATATATCATCTAGTAGCATGAGTAAAGATTTCATTATGCACAATTAAGAACTCTCATTAACGAAGGAAAAATCTGTCACAATACAGAAGATTAACTTCTATAAACAAGAGCAAACATGGAGACGCAGCTTTCCTCGGGTGAGGGAAGAAGACCCAAGAGGGAAGGGCTGTTAATGTATGCTCTGCGAAGAATCGTAAGTAAAGCACATTTCAGGAAAACAATGAGGAATACAACGGCTGAAATAACTATTATATTCCAGAAGGTTTTAAAGTTTATCTTGCAGTGTGTAACAGAAGAGTAGGAAGCAGTGTGCTTGATTTCTGATTTTAATAAAATTCAAGTCTGTCTACATTGTTTTTCCTGGCAGCCTCTGCGGAGGATTAGCAGATTTAACATCAGATACGGAATGCAAATGAAACTTCCTCCTGTCATTTAGTAAGCAATTTTCAGGTGCTATTAGATAATTGCTAATGCTTATGTTAAGCTCGTTAAATACCACTTCAGGACATAAGAGTTAGAAATACATAGGCAGAAAGGTATGTATGTTAAGGGCTGAAAAAGGTAAAACCAGCACCTGACATCATCAGGTGTTCCCTGCAACAAATCACAAAGGCCAAAACTGACACTTCAACTTATCTAAAAGGACAAAAAGAGCTCCTTGGCTTCCCCGTTTCTTAGACAAATACTGCCATTCTCCCGTTTTCCTCTGGAGACCACTTCATTTCATCTGCAAGGCACCACTTACCCTACTTCAAAACTCAGAGAGTGAATAAATGGATGGAATGAATATGAGAAAACCTTCATCTTCCTTGGAAAATAGGTGGAGAACATTTAAAATAAAAAGGGGGGAAAAAAGGATTTTGAAGGATTAAACCACCATCCCCCATAAAATACTGTTTTGGATCTGCAGATCAGAACTATTTGTTAGACAATTTTCTTACCTACTGAGTTGCAGTTTCTATTTTCTGATTTTTTTCCCTTACACCGTTTTATCGTTAGTACAGAATAACAGGAAAACAGATTTTACATTACACTGACAGACATATGCAACCAGTAACACTGACAGAACAAAATTTGAGTTACCAACATTATTTTTAAACACAAAACATATCTTTATCTTCACCCACAGTACACTTAACCATGCCTGGAATTAAATTTGGTCTTAATTACAAGAAATTACAGAGTTCTGTATCTAAGATCTTATAAAAGTAAACCACATACAGCTCTGGTAATGACAAAGTCATTTAGCTTGGGGTATAACGCTGGCATGGGAAGCTGTGATGCAAACCGATTGCGAGACACGGAGGTGTCTGACTACACCACACATACAGCTGCAGGGATTTTGAAAACATTAATGGATGATTAATGTGATAAATCTGAGAAGGACCACTGAAGTGAAGTATTTGCAAGGATAAAACATGAATTTGTTTTTAAGCTCATACAAAAAAAGATCTGTGGAATGAAAATCGCATCGCATGATGTTACATCTCATTCCTGTTATAGCCAAAACCGCTCAGCAAAGACTAGTCTTGAGCACTGACATTTATTTTAAAATTCAGAATCCCTGATCATCTTTGGAAACAATTTATTCTAACTAAAAATACATTAATGAGAGAGAAATCTCCTATTCCCTTCTGCAAGTATATCATTTCCTCAAAGAACTGCACTTTGTCAAAGCTATGGGTGACCAAAAGTTTTACACTTCAGTTTGTAACAGCTTCTATATATCACATATTCAAGCTTTAAATCTCTCTCTCCCACCTGTGCGAGACTGGAAATAGGAACTTATTCCTCCAGAGAAAAGATATTACAGGAATAAGCAGCATTTTTTCTTTGCTTGAGCTCATCAAAGCACTTCTGTAAAGATCAGTTTACCAATATTATTTTTACAGAATATTTTGTTGAATACCTGAGTGGACCAGACCATTATTAACTCGTTAGGGCTCACTGCAAATGGTGGGGCAGAAGTCAAGCAGACCTACCTCTCTGTACCCACGCCACAGGGACCCCAGTTTACGCTAGCCAGAGGCCCCAGTGAACACCCAAAAGTAGAAGATAAAATTCTGAACTGCAGTAACCTTCTGCACGTTTAGCTCCAGACCACAGTCAACGTTAAAAAGACATCTATTTTCCTGCCAAGCTAAAGTCGCTCATATTCACCGAGACTACAAGGTAATAGTACCGCACGTTGCACAAGAATGAAGTTCTTTAAGACCTATTTTAGAACAAGAGAAAGGTGGGACAACAGCATTGCCCCAATCAAACCAAGAGATAGCTGTATATTTCTACACACCGTCCACTAACTATTGTTAAATGGAAAGTGCAGCTCTTCAGCCAGTTCGATTCAGCCTCAGAAATATGCCTTGGTTTTAATGCCTGTTTTTCCAAGTGAAATCCTATTTCTGACACGAACTATGCCCAATATACACAGTTAAATACACCATAAAGTTACGTATACCATTCTAGACAATAAAACATAAGACATTCTAGACAACAGAAATGGGAACCTACATGATTTCCACTTGTGAAATAAATACTACATTCCCTTTCAAATTAAAATGTCCAATCAAGACTTGCACAGAAAAGATTTGCTAGGAGAAAAGTGTGTTTGCATGCAGTCCTACTTCGAATCTTAAATTCACTGAAATCTGTTTGAACCTAGAATGGCCCTGGGGGATCAGACAAATCAGCAGGTACGGCAGTTTCTGCACCACAAAGAACATTTTTCAGAAGCTAGGCATTCACTTCTATTTTAAAACTAAGATTTAAGCTACGCAGCAGCTGAGTTTGTAAACATGAAAGTGTGCGCTTCGACCTGACACTGATGTCTGGAGTGAATTGGTACTGACAAACAAAGAGGGACTGGTGGAGGATGTAAAG
>VZSZ01010348.1:5949-47391 GCA_013398815.1 Ibidorhyncha struthersii
CCCTCTCCCGGCCCTGATGTCCATCCTAGGGTACCACCTGCTCGGTGGCGCTGGGGGAGAAGGAGTGCGCGCACGGAGGGATCCGCCGGGGGCCCTGCACACCGATCGCAAAAATCCGCCGAATTCCAGGGGGATGCGTGTCTCCCATATAAAACATCTATTTCTGAAATGTTTGTAGCGGAAAAGACAGAAGAAGCTTCGGGCAAAAAATATTCCCCCCCCCCTCCTTAAATTTTGAAACACGTTTCCAACTTGCTTAGCTTCCAGTTTCAGATGTATTTTAATTCCTGCCCCTACGTCCCGGTTTTCCTGGGTATTAGCTTGAGAAATGGCGTTGTTGTTGTTGGGGAGGGGAGGGGGGGAGAATTTTGTTTGGTAGGTGGAAGGTTTCTTTCACTTGTTTTTCACTGTACGCGGAGGTTTTTTATGTGTTGTTGAGAATTTTAACAGTAATACAATTATTTCAATGTTTTATTTAATTACTTTAATGCACTTGGAAATTGTTCATCAGATTGTTTCTAAAAGTTATAATCAGTTAGCAAATTAAGCCTCGCGGTACTTCCCAGTAGTAGTACACTCTTTGTCTTCCACTCAGTGTTTAAAGCATTTCCCCCCTTTGCTCAGAAGCCTAAAAATCTGCAAGAGGTGTGTTGAGTCTTTGTTTTCTGTAGATACAGTCGCACATATCATACACATCCATCAGTGTATTTGTATGTATAAAGATAATTTGTGGTTCAGTTGGAGGCTTTTATTGAGGGATCAAAATGTAGAATATTCCTTCCACAAACATAACACAATTCATCACTTGTGTCAGCAAACATTTAGGCAAGAAATGCAAATTTTGTTTTCACAGCCACTCTGGTTCAATTTAGATCGGCACAGCTAGCAAAAGTAAGGTTGACCAATAACTAAGAGAATGGTTTCTTGTTGTTAGAGTTCATAGTGGCAACTGAAAGTACAGTTTTGTTAGCGTGATTTGAGTTTTAAGAGGAATGGTGATTGCCTATCACTGTGAGAGTGCTCCGGACTTGGTAAGATTGTGTTTTATGAATTTGTGTATTACTTTGAGGTTTGGTACTGACATTGCCTAGCAATGATTTTCAGGAAGGAATTGCAAAGACCTGACAGCTTTCTACGGGATTATGCATACCCTCCCATCCTTCAGATTTGCTTTCATCAAGCTTGACTGTACGAAGTGCAAAATCTTTTCCAAAAACTACTTGCAATCACATTTTAGAACCATAATGTAAGTAGAGAGCATTTAGATTAAAGCCTGCTGTTTCTTTTTTTGAACCTCTGAAGATTTTTACAATTTTGAATATGATAAATGGCTTAGGAAAATGGATGAAAGTCAGTATTTTTCCATTTTTAAAAAGTGTTGCATTTTACAAAAGATGTGACAAGTGTACAATGGATGATTGTGTTTCTAAAAGTGCTGAAGAATGTTGAACAATAAAAGGAACTAGGTCAAAAAAGAAAGCTGTAGCTATTATTTTTTGAAGAAAATGGTTTGGAAATATGTAGTTTAATCAGCATTTCTTCCCTAGGCAGATCATCTTTGGTGTCACTGATTAAAGCAATATTGAAAATCGCCACATTTGCACTAAGACCCAGTTTCATTGTATCTTGATCCTTTTCCACAGCCTTCCATCAGAAGTGCTTAGCCTGGATCAAAGCACTAGCAAACAGATCTCAATGAACACTCTGGCAGGGGCTGGAATTTAAGGGCTCGGGGGAATTTGCCCTCTTGATCTTCAGTGCTGTGACTGAAGTATCTCATGAAGTTTCCATCAATAAAACAGGGCTCAGCTCCAACTTTTGTGGACCTTTAAAGCCTTTGCATGTAGTCAATCCATACAATTTTATGAATGATGATAATAAGTGCAAAAATATATTTTCTTATTGTGACCACTACAAGACCAAAATATTATTGTGGGGTTTTATGTGGCGTTACTTAGAAACTAAGAGAGAGGTTTCCCCTGTGTTTTACTGCCATGTCTGACAGGGGCCCACATAGAACAAGGAAAATAATTCTTTCATCTTCTTACTTCCATCCAACAGAAGAAAAAAAATATATTCACATTAATGAAGTCTTGGCATTTGGAGTTACAGGCTTGTGTATCTTGTTCAACCAGTCTAAAATAATTTTAGTAGGGATTTTTGATATGCTAGAAATGTAGCATTGGTCTACTTTGTCACAAATTCTAACTGCTCACTACTGTGTACTAGCATCTCAGTATTCAGCAACTGATTTTTATTTTTTTTTTCCCTGATTTCAATATGAAAACAACAGGGTCATCTTAACCGAGGATTTGCTTTAATAGATGTCTCTTTAAAACAATAATTTATGACACATTGTTGAATAATAGGATATAGGATGCAGCTAGTTTTGTAAAGCTTTCATGGCATGTATGCATTTATTTATATGTCGTTCCATGAACGCCTACCTCCTGTCGTACACATTTAAGATGAATTCATAATATTCATTACATATCCAGAGTTCACTAGCTGGCTGAGTAGGGTGGACATCCCTGGTCAGAAAGTCAAAGGCAGTAATAACATGTCATAGCATGGCTCCATCAGAGGATTTAAACTGTTAAATCAGTGCAGGATTTGTCTAGGAAGATAAAAAATTACAAAATGGAGTCTAACAGTGTTACACTTCTTCAGAGATATTTAATATTTAGTAGGCAACAACTATTTGAGACTAAAGCAAAATATAGAAAATCCAAGATAAATATATCTGTTGTTCAGAATATGGAATTAGTACAGTAACACACTTGGAAGATAATAAGTTTTTATATCCTGCTGCTTGCAGTGGTTCTTTTATCCAAGAGTTCAAGGGGAGAAAGGAAGGTGAGCACTAATGGAAGAAAAGGATTTTCATTTTTGCGTGAAAGGTATTTTTCATTATGACATAAAATATTGTTTAAAAACTTAAAACTGGTATACTAAAATAACCTGTTACCATGCAGGTTATAAGCAGTTACAAGCAGTTTGTTATCACACTGTTATGAGAAGTTTGATCTCAGTCAAAATCTAGAATGTAAGGAAAAATGATTTCACTTTAAATATTTTTTTACCTGAATATTGTTTCTCCTAAAATGTTCATTTCCAAATTTATCATGTAAACTTTCATAAAATCACTTGGAGACATTGTGATTCTTCTTTAAATGACTGGTTTCCAGTTGAAGGGAATGTTTCAAAATCTCCTATGGTTTCCAGTGCGCTTCATATAATGCCCTCTTTGACTTACTTTGCTAAAAGAAAATGATTACCCTAAACATTTATATTCTTACATACATATTTGGGTCACTCTGGACCACTCATAATAGAATGCTTTATCAGAGCCATGCAAGTTTAATTTCAGATTCTTTTTTTTTTTTTTGAAGCAATGCACTGTAGAGAAAGCATTAATGATCAGAAACTCTTTTAATCAATAAGCACTACCTTTGTTTTCAAGGGTTATATGCTATTATCACTAATGATTGTACTTCAGTTTGTGGTGTATTGGTAATTTCCCCCTGATTTACTTCAGTACACTATGAAACTTCTTGTTTTGATGTAAAGCTTAGAAGTTTGTGTGCAAGAGTAATCAGCACTTCACATACGTGTACTGCATTTGGTGGGATTTGGATCAATCTGTAAGTGAATTTTCTGATGCCTTCAGGAAGGAAAATACCAAGACAATTTCCTTTATGGTACGAAAAGCCCATATAAACTGCTTTGCTTCCAGTTATTTAAATGCTTTATTGGTAAATACACTTGGAGATAGATATATATATATATGTCTGAGTGGTAATTTCTGTGGTATCACAGATTCTATCAGTATTTTGTTCAGCGCTTCTCATGCTAACAGGATGGCATATTACTGATTTTGTGGGAAAGGTCAGCCTGCTGCCGTCAAGCGTTTGCTCTGCCTTCAGTGAGATCACAAATGTACTGTATAGGATCTGAATACCAGTTTTGCATGAGCTCATTGCTTGCTAAAATCATTCATGGCTTCAATGAAGGAGTATGTTGAAAGCTGTGTTGTAACCAAAACCGGGATTTTGGTACCCCAGACAGCCATTTTTGCTTGAATTACACCTCTATTTTTGTGCACTATTGCACATCAGGCATTGTGGCGACTTGCTGTCAACTAGGGACAAATGCTGCTAGAGACCTCCACTCTAAAGAGCACAGAACGCACATAGAAAACAGTAATAAAGAATGGGGAAGTTATATAAAGAAATTAAATGTACAGACTGAAGTCAAAGAATATCCAGATTAGGAACAAAACTCTGACTCTCTTCCAGCTGGTTCCAGTGAACAAGTACTTGATAGTACTGAGTCCTGTACCACCAAATATGTCAGACCAGTCATGCCTTCTTTGTTTTCCTTTCTCATATTAGTAAGCTGTGTTGTTTGTCTTCAAATACTTCTATTATGCTTTGTCTGGGTGGACAGAGTATACAATATGTTTACTGTACTTAAGACCTTGTCCTCTGATTTGCCTGTGCTCCTGACAAATGTGGAAGTGTTCACGTGTAGAACAGCCATTAACAGAAGTTAATGGTGATTCTGTTTACATAGTGCGATTTCAGTTATTAGGTCTCAGTGACATTACATGGAATTATATTATGACATAATGCAGGTACTGCGTTTCTTATTATTATGCAGTGGTTTATACCTACGTATTTATATTTTATACATTTATATAATGCAGTGATTATATGATCTATTATATTTAATAGGTTCTCCTGTGCTCTTTTTAAAGCAATTTATCCTCTTCTGCTCAAATCTATCCATATTGCTGTTTTGTTTAGTTTTCTATTTGCAAAAGCATGGAAAAATCTGCTTTGTGTGTTGGTATACACAGAGGAATTTTCAGAGGAGACTTTCTTTTTCTCTTCTTGGGGAATTAATTTTATGAAGTTTATTCAGTTGTGTTTTATCAAAGGATTCCAACTCAAAGTTGTTGTAGTTCTCAAATTGAAGTTTAGCTGTTCATTTATAAATATGCAGTAATTGTAATAAAACAAAGGTCACTGCAGAATTCCATTGAGCATTATTTGCATTCACTGTTAACAAGAAATATAAAATGCTCTTTAGAATAGAGAAAGTTGTACATGATATAAAGTACAAATTTACAAATTATGCATCACTGATTTATGAATATTTCAGAGTTTGAGCCCTTTCTGGTGCTAGTTAAATCTCAAGAGGCAGACAGTCAAATTTTTCAAAGTCATTCTCAGTTTTGTTAATCTCTTAGAGAAGTTATAAATAAAGGTTTTGTCAAATTACTGACACATTTTTCTGATGGACTAGCCAACATCAGAATTAATAAAAACAATCTATAATAACAGTGTATGAGACCAGTGTTGTTACTTTACTTCGCAAAGGCCAAATTATTGTCCTTACCCAAGGCAAATTCCCCATGCTATCAATATAATTTGGTCTAAATGAAGATTAGATTAGAGCCCACAGAAGAGATGTGAAACAGTGATAGCATGTGTTCCTTCTACCAAAAGCAAATTATTTCATAATTTGTATTAAATCTATCCTTTCAAACTTCTTAAGGTTTTGGGTTGGTTTTTTTTGTTTTTTTTTTTTTTTTCTGCAGTTTTACTTTTGAAACCATGCTTGACATTTGGTAGAGTTGAAGCAGATGCACTTAAAAAAAGCACTTTTGTAAGTGCTTGCTGCGTTTCTTTCTTTTTTAGCTGGTTAGCATATCTCTTTATGTGCCATACATCACCTTCTAGTTTTTATTCTTCTTCATTATCTGAAGGGGAAACAAGGCATATGACATACTCAAATTAATATTCCTTTGCAGTATTTCTTTCAGGTGCAACTGAAATTTGGAAGTGAACTATTTTCAGTTATTCAGTTCAAATTTTATTTAGATCTCCTTGAAATGGCAAAACCACAGCAAAAATATAAACTTTGAATACCATCAATTTTTTGGTAGCTTGATAGAAAATTGGTGACAACAGGGAGAACAATGTGTCGTCCCCTTTTGGGCAATGTCCACCAATTTGCTCTTTTATTCTTCAGGAGATGTAAATCACATGGAGAGCTAACTTTGGTTCCTGTGTTCTTCTTTATGTGCTGATTGCTCATTCATCAGTTTTGCAGAGACAATGTTTGTTTATAGCATGGTTTATAACTATCAACTATAGCTGACAGTTGTGTGCTATTGGGTAGCTTTGCTGAGGGATGATGTGGGGGATGAAGGATCAAGAGAGCAATTCTCTGGCTCTTAGCTGGGGAAAATGATTAGCAGAACTTCCAACCTTACCACTTCTAACTAGAATTGGAAATACCTTATGTTAAGTGGAAACTGGTAACCAGTGTCACCAACTGAGGTACATTATCACAAGTTGGTTGTGAGGATCTGAGATCACATTGCTGTTGATATGGTTCTGGTTTCACCCCTTTCCCTTTGCTGAGCTAAGTCAGCACGCCAAACAAACAGAAAACTGTTCACCTTGTTTTTTTTAAGTTGGGTGATCTTGATGTGGGTGAGTGTACTATGATGGCTCAGCTGAGCCTCCATCAGTACCCAAAAGTGGCACAAAAAAGAGCTGGAGTGGAATAGTGGTGCTGGTTCAGCCAGGTTTAGCTTTGCTTAGGCAAAAAAAAAAAAAAAACAAAACGAAAAGTGGCCAATATATGTTACCCTTGCCCGCTCTTTTCCATATGCTATCAGCCAGTTAACACATCATATTGTATTTCTAGGCAGCTATACCAGGTTTGGTTACAGTATTACTGGTGGTTCCTTCAAAATAGAGTCCAAGATACATGTTTATCCAGGGCTTCCTGCTGACCATTAAAGAGTGGTGCAGATTGCTGTAAAGGTGTACACAGAGTGCGCAGGGATGAGTCTGCAAAGCCGTTGGAACTCATTCCTGTAGGGCAGCTAGAAAGGGCTTAAATTGATTATTAGAAAATCAGGGAATTGAATGCCTGATATTTACTGGATGTGAGGAATAATGTTGTATATGCTTCATGCAAGAACACTTTTTCCCGAAAGGGTTTTGGAAAATCTTGAGTCTGAAGATTTCGTGTGGAATATCACTTTGAATCCTAAATGGTTCACTATTTCTCATACATCATTTGTTTCTCTATCCTATGAATATAGCCTTTGCATTCCTTCTGTACTGTATATGTAGATGTCAATTGTCTGCAAAGCTGGGCACTTCAGCTTGAATTATAACGAGCTGTGTTTTTATCCTTGGAAGTGTTTTGTTTGTTCTGGGGCATTGTCTGATATCTGCAGTGATTGGCACACATACAGATGCTCCGTACTGGTAGGTTTGAAGGTTGATAGATGTACTTCATACTGACGAAGGAGAGGAGGAAAAATGTTCAGCACTGCAGGTGTAATGTGAGTACAGAGCCTGGTCCAGCTGGTCCCATCTGCACCAAATGTCTAGGAAGTCATTAATGATACAGAGGGTATCATGAAGGTTCACTCTCCTTGGAAGGGAGGAGGGTGCCAACGCTAGGTTATCAGTCAATCCCAACAACTGATAAAGTTGTGGGAGTTACGTATAGGGTCACAGGGCTTCAGCTGGTTGTGCTGTTATTTGGGATCATAAATGCCATAGATGTGGGTTTCACCTCTTGAAGCAGAATTATGATTAGAAGAAAAGCTTGATAGCTGTGGTCCTGGGATAATGTAATATACTTAAAAATAATTGGAGCTGCGCTGGGAACCAATGTTTTCCTGTCTCATAAATGAGTGTTCAAATTATTACATATTTGTTCTCTTTAATCCACTGAATTTTTAATTTATCCACAAAAATTGGGACAGCTTCAAATTCAGGAAAAATCAAGAATATTCCTATTCCTTGACCAGACAGAACCTTCGGAGAAGCAGAGCTACCGGGTCTGGATTGTTCCAGGTGCTGCAGTTGTTTACAGGGCATTAGATCTAGGTTGGCAGTATGTACACAGAAAATTATAAATGGAGGATGCCATCACTAGCTTGTTGTTCATGCAGAGCTTGGTCAAGCAGGTGTGATCCAAGACCACCTTTTGGATTAGGCTTTACTGGTAAATAGGTGCAAGTGACTCTCAGGAGTTTGCTAATTCTCACAGCTAAGGCAATGCCCAGACTCTTGTGTGCATCTCCTGCATGTTGCTTATGGCTCTTAGACATCAGCAGGTGTGGGCTGCCCTGTGGTGAACGTTTTGGAGGTCTTGGATGAAGGTTATGGATGTAGGCCTTGGAAATGGTGATGAGGCATATAAATTTATTTGATCTCTTTCGTAAATACAGCTTCCGTGCATCACTTCCTTTCCCCATGATATTGTTATAATAGTAGTGCCTTGCCTTCTGGTGATGTGATGAGGTTAAATATGTCAAAGTTTGTAGTTTGCTTGGTAATTACTATCATACAGGTACTTAAAATATATAGATTATGCCATCACTGCTAAACCTGAAACATTTCCCCCTCCCCCAAAGTTCTGATGAAAATCAAATACATGTTGTCTTCAGGTATTTTCTGGTGCTTGAAGTGAAAGTGTGATTTTATTGGCTGTTTTTCAGATGAAACATATGAAAGGAATGAAAGACCTTTACATTTTTCTCCTATTCCATGCTTTTAAGGTTTTGCATAAAGGATTTTTGTCCACGTGAAATCTGAAGTGTTGCAAAAGAATAGATTTTAGTCTGATAACATAACGCACACAGTAACTTTACAATAAAAGAATTTCTATCATAAATAAGACATGAAGGGGAATCCAAGCATGCCAGCGTGTAGCATCTAAATATTTTTCAGACATGACTAAATTCCTGCTTTTGTGTTCACTTGTATATAATTAATCTCGTTGGATCAACAGGATTATTCATGTAAATAGAATTTAATTAAAAGCAGGTTTGCCAGTAAATACCCTAAAATGAAAATGTGTGTACCTTAAATATATCTAATCAATATTGGAACAGGAAACCATTATTTTATTATTAACAATAATTTCTCTAAATATTATTCATTAAATTAATTATAAAATAATACTAAATTACTATCAAATAAATCAATATTAATAATGAACTAATAATGAATTTGCTATATATGGACTGTCTTACATAAGTGGGATAAATAGTCTTTCTTCTTGTTATCCTAGAACATAATTTTGTCAAGTTCCCATGTCTGCACTGCTTTAATTGATCGTTGGCGTATTCTTCATTAGCTCTGGGATCCTCAGTGTCGTCTTCTGCCCCTCACTGGCCCTGCCAGACCTGTATTCCCCTGCACTGCATCCAGTGTCTGCTGCTTGGAGACCTCTGCTCTCAAACCATTCCCTCATTCCCATGACTATGTTCTTCTGCATTGCATCATTATGCTGGGGTAATGAGTACATCATTCTGTACAGAATAACTGTTTGTTGCTACCATCTATAAATGTAATGTGGTTCTACAAAAATAAGCAAAAGTTAAACAAATCAGGCAATAGCTGGTTAGTCACTAAACAAGCTAAACAACGCTCCAGGAAGAGCTGGAAAAGTTCAGACAATACTTGACATATCCCAAGGCTTTTTAATGTCAACAGCAGTGCTTTATTTATTGGGATACAGGGCTACGCTAAAAAACATTTAGAATTAATCAGCAAGAATGGCACTGGTTATCACCATTGTTGGTTGTTTTTTTTTTTTCCTTTCTATTGAATGTGTCCAGGAGCTACCATGGAATTTGTTACAAAATTTTAGCATTCTAAAGCCTGCATCTTTTTTTCATTAGGTGAAATAAAAACTAGTATCATCTTATTGATTTATATTTGATAAATCACATCACAGCAGACACATCTCCATAAAAAACAGGAATCACTTTAGGAGCAGTTGGCCGATGTTTGGCTATGACTGACACAACCACAGTAGGAATAGATGCTTCTTAATTCTTGTTTTTATTTAAATTTGGGGTTGTATTTATCTCTAACTTTTTCATTTCACCAAACATTTTAAATGTATGATATGTGTTTGAACACAAAGTTGACAGTCATTTAAGCTGCCAGACACTGTCAGGGAGTTTCTTCCTAAGAAGGAGAAGGCATTAAATTATGAAGTATTGGAAGACAATATATATTGTATTATGAGCTGTGGAAGAATATGTGGCCCTTAAGGATGTGAGTATTCATAGTAAAGGTTATCAAAAAACATAACAAAAAGATCATCTTAACAACAGAATTCATAATTTACTTAGAGGGAATGAGGTGAGAACTGCAGAAGCAAGCACGTAGGACGTTTTGCTGTTTTACCGAAAGTGTCCAGCAATTATTAGATTCAAGAGGTTGGTGACTGCCGTTTTTTAAAATCCTAACTGAATATCTTACGCTAATACTGTGGCATAGTGTCAAAGGATTTTTTAAATTTTTAAGGTCTGTTTTCTATTGCGCGTATACTTCAACCACAATATTTCGCTTCCAGCGGTTGGGTCTGGAAGATCTGAGAGAATCGTTCTGCATTAAAATCAATGCGGATCTTTTCAATTATTTGGTTGCTATTTTTCTGGCTAAGAGAGTCAAGTCAATTAAAAAATACAACTTATTTTGCTAGCAGCACAGAATGATGGGAATTGCATAGCCCAATCTTTGGATCTTTGTTGCATGCCTGATACCAACCAAGGATTTAAGTCTTGTCCATGCAGTCTTTCCTCACAGCTCAGTTATCATTACGAGTTTTGAGCTTATGTTTCTTGACTACTTGCATTCTTTGTATATTTAAGGGGTGAATACTGTTAACTAAAGATGATCTTTTTTTGAAAATTAAGGAGAATCACTGTGGTATTCTGAAGAGAAGTCTATGCAGACCTTTACACAGGGAGAAAATTAGATTCCAAATCAGTTGAAAAGATGAACATTTAGAAAGTATTTGTGTCCGTTATGTGGATTAATTCAAAATGTATAAGTAAATGAATTAATGGAGTCTAGGCATAGGGTACACTGGGGATTTCTTGAGGAAAAAGATACTGGAGATGCTAAATCTCTTCTATTGAAAGACACTATTACAATGAGACACCGAGATGGTGTGTGGTACTGTGATATAGCCAGGAATTCTGCCATTTCAAGACAGGGTTCCCTTTGGCATGCAGGCAAAAAGACCCCCAGTATTCTCCTTTGTTCCTCTGGCAAATACCCGTTGCTCGTGGTAGTAGTGATGTGCTGGCGAAGGCACAAAGTGCTGTGTTGATCAGAGAATACATTATGTGCATGCTAACTTGAAGGATGATCACACACTGTTCCTCTCATAAGACAGACCCTCAGGCCACAAAGTCCATTTCAGCATATTTGGTATTTGTAACTTGTAGCTCTCTGTTAGAAATTGTCACGTTGCCCTGATGGAGCTCACAGCTAAATACTGAGCAAGCTTCTTGGTCTGCAGCTCATAACACAAGGTTTATACATACTTAAGCTTCCCTTGAAATTATACTGGCTCTAAGCATGCTTTTTGGTTTTGTTATGTGGTTTGTTTTTTCCCCCTTGCTCTCACTGTGCTTTGTCTTGTCTCTAGGTTGTTAGCTCTTTACATTACTCTTTCAGCTAAACCCTCAGATTTCCCAGAAGCTTGCACTTTCACAGAACTCCAGTCTTATTAGTACTCTGAGCTTACAGTTTATCCCTTCTGGGGCATAAAATAGGTGAAGTAAACAAACACAGAAGCTTTGCAGGAATTACAAATGAAAAAAAACCCAAACCAAAACAAAAGAAAAAACAGTCTTTATTTCAGCTAGCCCAAGAAATATAGAGGCTTGGACAAAGAAATAGAATCCCTGTATTTAATTCTCTGGTTTTGTTTCCTCATCACTCCAGTCACACAACCATTTGAAGTTGAAGGTCTGTGAAGAGTCCAGTATTCCCAGCTTTATGCTCTACTTTGCACGATTCCTCTGTGTTATGAATTCTCTTGAAATCTGTTTCTTTTCTCCCACTGCTCTGTGCCATCAGCTTCCACTGGTTTTCTCCGTTGGTTTTATGCACATAAAAGGTTTCAATCATAAAAGGCAGGATATGCCTTCCAGACTATGCCCCCCCATTCATTTCTGCAACTCCCATTACTGCTGTGATGGCAGAGCGTAGGCAGGCAACCAAATGGCGGTGGGTTAAGCTAGGCTGTGAGTTAAACGTGTACGTTGCCCAGAGCCTAGTCTTCCCTCAGTCATGAGGCACTTCAACCACCAGCGCTGAGTGGGGTTTCCTCTGCGTTGTTTCTGCTGACCCCATAAATCTTGCTTTCTTATTTCTTGCAGGGCTGTAGTTTCACAGGAATATCAGAATGTACCGACACTTAATGTGAGCCCTTCGCCTATTATTGAGGGCAGTATCCCAGGAAAGAGAAAATATGGGCTTAAGTTTCCTCAGGCTAAGGATGACCATGAACTTTTATCTCCTTCTCCTTGGAAGATACTTAATTTAAGTAGCATATTTATATGTGGAAGGCATATTCCATCTTTTTCCATAGCTGGTATTTTTGAATAAAAGTGAGCAAAACGTCTTCAGGTTCAGCTCAGTACTCTCTCGGATATATAGCATTGTCCAAGAACGCGAAGAGGTTTGGTCATCAGCAGGTTAGATGCCTTCTGGCAGGCAGCAGACTTACGTGGTCACTTAGGTCCCCGACCAGGCTCAAAGAGGGAAAAAAGTACAGTGTGCAGTCCTGGAGGCCTTTATTTAGGCCCACTGAGAACAGGGATGTCCCCACATAGTCACTTCAGGAGCTAATTCCAGTCTATCTGTACCACTTGCTTGAAACAAAAATTCCAATTCTGTTCAGTCCCCTTTTAGACACCAAAGCAGGTACGTGGACCATGTACAAATATTGTGATTTAATCTGTTTGCAGTAACCTTGAAGATTTTCATGATGTTGCTTGTCAAGCTTTGCTTACGTTAGTATTTAATTTCCACTGGCGTCAGGAGGTTTGAGGGGGAGAAGGTGAGCCAGGCAGTCTTTCACGTTCTCTGGTTTGGGGTTTTTGTCAGTTTAAGCACAGGAACTATAGAAGGAGCCACATGGGCTCTTAAAAATAAAATTCTCAGTGAAATTTCTAGATTTTATTTATAGCAAACATTCTTTTTTGTTTATATAAAAGCACAGTTACAAGTTAGTTACTCATTAGTGTAAGAAAGACAAAGGTACATGTGTTATTTAATCAAGATTTTATTTTTCTTATTGCAGTGCTTTCACTGTCACAAATGATTACTACATTTTTAATAGATCTGCTGCGTGTAAATGCACTGAAGTCTACTCAAATGTGACAATACCTTAATCTAAACTACGTAAGAAGTCTTTGAAATTACATGAATTATAAACAACATTGAAATACTTTCATTTATGAGTACAAATGTGTAACAAATTAAATTATTAAAATAAATAGTTCAATGTATGTTCTACATTTTCTTGTTTAAATTATTTATGATAAACCACACTATAAACTCAGAGAAATGGAAATAATTGTCTACATAGAGACAATTGAATCTAATGATATCATAAATCATTTACACTTTCATTTGGAGGATCTAGCTTATCAGAAATTGTTGAAATCAGTGCTTTTTATGGCTGAATAATCACTGTGTTCCTTCTAGCCCATTGTGTCTGCAATAGCACAGAAATGCTTTAGATTGTCCCCTTGATATTTATGCGATTCTCTCTGTTTGGTTTGAGGATTATGGAATGTTAAATACTGTTAGGAGAGAGTAATCCATGTAGGCTGGTTGTCACCTCTGCCAAAGAAACAGATGGACTGATGACCTTTTCAGGACAATGTTAGATCTATGTGCTTTTGAGTGGCAATGATGCTGTGAGCACTGTTGCTCTCTGAGCTGTCTTTATTCAGTTAATCTTCATTTGTGTCACTGAATAGCTTTAATGGCCAATCACAGCATTATTCTACTTTTTTGTTTGTTTTGTAGTCAAGAAAATGCTATAAATTACCCCTCCCTTTTTTAGTCACCTTGTTTCTGACACATTTGCCACAGCTGAATTTGTCCTACTTCTCCCAGGTGAACATTTAGTAGCATGAATTTTGAACTCTGGCCAGACAGCATACATAAATGTCTTTGTCCACACAGGTGTCCCCTGCAGCCTTTGAGCACACATTTCTATTTTTCAAGAAGTTTCTTTTTTGTGTACACCACTCATTAGTCACATGACAAGCACAACCACACAGCACTCAGTTTTATAGTACTAACAATTTTGTGTTCCATTCATATATAAATCCATGGTAATCTGGAACAAATCAATGCCACCTCACTGAGCCATATGCAGTTACAATGTTTAAACAAATTTCCTAATGATGTTAAACAGTGTCTTCTGAATTTATTATTTTTTCCTAAATCTGCATAGATGGTGTCTTTCTTATTCTTTTATGCGCGCATTAGATTATTTCCTATATTTTGAAAGCAATTGTTGATATACAGCTATCAACAGGCAATTCATGCCTCCACAAGTATGTCTGGGAAGTTTATGAGAACAACAGTATCCTGGTTTCTGAGGCTACCCTCAACCATTACTACACTAATAAAATAAATTAACAAAGTGCCGGTGTTCTTTGTAGCAGTCCTTATATATTTCTGCATGTAGAAAAAAATGTTCGTAAACATATGAGCTTTACATTTATTTTTTTTTTTAGATTCTGCTCTGAATGAGTAGTTAGTATTTATAAAGTGAAGAGTTAGTAATTGTAAAGGTAGAACTGGGAAACCTCTGGAACATATTGGTAACTGAGCTTGGAAGCTTGAATCGTCTACAACATCAGCTGCGTGAGACCAGTTAGCTGGATGACTTTTGTGTTGCAAGTTATCTTCTAGAACTGTTGGTGGTCCCTGGAAGATCATTTAAGTTAGGAGGCTGTGGTTATATTTTAGCATTCCCCTGGTGTGCAGGACTCAGATGTTGAGCAGTCCCAGGAGACCACAGCTCAAGCTTTCCAACTTAATTTATGATTGAAATAAATTCATTTTAATGTATAAATGCATATTGATATTTTGGGGTTCTTTCATATTTGAGAGTAGTTCATTGTGTTCATGTAACCAGATGTAATAGTAAATTCAAGAGATTTTAAAGGTGGTGCCTTAAGGCTAACATTTTACTTTTAGACCAATTTTTGTGAATAGATGCCAAAATACTTTTGAAATTATGTGAAATAAATAGACTCGTAGATAAATTTAGGTTTGAAGGCACTTCTGAAGGTCATATAGTCCAATCCCTTGCTCAGGGTAAAACTAATTGAGTTGTGTATTTTATTTCAACCTTCTCTTTGGTTCATAGTGACGGTTTCTTCATCCCTAATAGTTTGTACATGTGTCAGTATTCAGCAAATAGCTAAACCCATAATCGGAGCTAGTGTGTATGTTGTCAGTGAGTTTCGTTATTCCTGTCAGTCACTGTAATGGTCCATGTTTTTTTAGTTATTCTTTAACATACTTCAGGTCGTAGTATTTTAATTAGGAGTAAAATGATCTAAAACACACTGACAGGGCACAGAATGGCCAAAATAGTTAATCTGAAGAATAGCTAATAAATAATTCTAGAGAAAGTTTTCTCAAAATAATTATGGCCTTGATCTATAGATTTTAAAACAGTTTGACATGTAGCAAGTTAGGTTCAGTGTTACCAAGGCATTGTATTAAAAAACAATTAATAGTTTCTTACAGTTTTTTTACGTTACTCACCTACACAAAGTGAGAGCATGTTTGCGTGCCTTCCCTTTTCCTTGTGATATGTCACAGCTGTACCATGCTGTTGGTAGCTTCTGGCACTGAAAGACAAGATAAGGAATCACTATTGAATAGTGTTCTGGAAAGGGGAAAGAGAAGAGGCAGCCAGACGAGAATATTCGAAGTTAAAGCTTGTAGGGGAAAGATAAGGCAGAATAAAAAGAGAAATAGATTAATGCTAGCCAAAGGGGTTAAGATAATAAGGATTTTCTTACAACATCATAGGGAAAAAAACCAAATAATGGAAAGACCGAAGGGGATGATATTAAACTTATTTAAAATATGAGAGTTAAAAAGCTTCTTTTTAGGAATAAGAAATAAAGGGCGATTCTAGAACAATTAAAAAGTAAGAAGAACTTGACAAATGAGAAATAAGGTCATCTGTGGGAAATCTGAGTATGCAGAAATCCGAT
Organism: Ibidorhyncha struthersii; assembly: GCA_013398815.1. NCBI lineage: Eukaryota > Metazoa > Chordata > Aves > Charadriiformes > Charadriidae > Ibidorhyncha > Ibidorhyncha struthersii. Next base: position 22,058 of record VZSZ01010348.1, read on the forward strand.
GGCACAGGGAATATGCATTTTAGACTATTAAACTAAGTAAATCATAAAGGATTGTGTAATCATTTTTAAATTTAACAAGGAATTAGTTAACTTTAGCATTCTGAGAATCTAATTTCTAGACTAGTAAAGCTATGAAAAGAAGCTGAAAGGATATCACTCTGGAAATAACAAAATGTTAATAATTATCATGCCTTTGTATTATTAAATTTAGTCTAATACTGCAAATTTTACTCAGCTTTTTTGGTATTGTAAAATGGGTGAATGAAAAGAAAGTATTAAATGAGAGTGTATGTGCATATATATGGATTTTATTCAGACTTCTATTATATCCCTTCAAAACTTAATTCAGATTTGTTTAGTTTTTCACACAGTTTGTCGAAGTGGACTGTGGGATATACAAAACACCATAAATTAACAGCAATGAGGTACTGACATCTGCATGAATTAATATTTGGACTTACATCCTCAGTAGTGATTTAAGAAAGGAAATAATCTACTTGATGAAACTTGCAGTTCAGCAGTAAATTAGGAGGTAATGCAAATACTAGTGGGGACTGAGAGAAAACAAAAAAGGCTTGTGTCAGTTAGAAATGTGGGCAGGACATAAGATAATAGAATTCAGAATACTGTAAACTAATGGTCTGTATTGGGAATAAATTGAAATAAAATGGGAAGGGGAAATCCTGAAAGCAATAATAGCGAATGACACTTGGAGGTGATTGCAGAAAGGAAGAGATGTTTGATAGTGATTTGGAACTCAAAACAAAAGGTCCCTACGTAAACAAAGACTGAAAATGCATCTTCCAATTTATATTTATTTTTCTTCAGAACTGGATATGCAGTTACAAGTCTTTAATTTTTATACCCAAAAGATCACGGTGCATCACAGACTTCAGAGAAGAGCAGCCACAATGCAGACAGTGAAGTGAATAGTTTAAGACAGAAGATTAAAAGCAATAAAAAATATCTAACTAAAGATACCTAGGCACAGTTAGCAGTATATCCCCAAATATTTGAAGGGTATTAAAATACCATTTCAAGTCAAGGAGAAGAGTTATTTATGAAAACTTCAAGGCACAGAAGTAATTAATTGAAATAAAAAAGTAGAAAATCTAGGCTGAATATCAGAACTAACTGCAACACCTGTTTATATTCAGTATAATTTTCAAAGCTGTGAGCATGAGCATCATCATGAAATATAAATTACTTACTTACAAATAACATGAATTATTCCTAGTATGTCTGTGGGGCGCTGAGGCACTTGGGAAGGGAGGGTTAGAAGACAAAGACCACACTTTCTGAAGTTTATTACCTGGGTATGCAAGCTTGAAGGGACAGAGTAAACATAAACAAAAAAGAAGGGTGTTAAATTACAATCATAGAATTATGCAAAGTATGGAAAGTTCCATGCAACTCTTCTCTTTTTTTCCCAATCCATTATACAGAGGCATTATTGTTACACCTACTTTACTCAGCAAATATATTACAATGAATTGCATTATATATATTATAGACTATAATATATATTATGTATATTATATAGACACATTTATATGTACTTACTGTGCTTTTTCCATTTAAAACACTATGATCAGATAGTAAAGTATTTGTATATTCTCATAAACAGATACGTTAATAAAAGAAAGGAAAGTTTTGTCCTCCTGAACATGAAATAATTAAGACATGGTAGGCAAAGTAGGCTAATTTAACTCCTAAATTAATTTAGTGTTTTTAATGACAGATAAGGATGATCCATGAATGACAGCAGGACCAATGGGCATGAATGGCATGAACCTAAGCATGGGTAGGAAGGTTTAATAGCTCATGGGATAGCAAATTGGACCAACTATCTCTTTGCCCCAGGGTGAGCCTTTCTGTTTATTGAGTTTTCTGAGTATTAAACTGTCATTTATTTCAGAATAGAAAAACAGCTCAAGAATTACATATTTCAGTGCTTACATCAAGACTGAAATGGAACCTAATCAGTGCATAGCATTTCTCCTGACTCTCTGTTTTGAGATGGATTCTATCCTAAATATCTCCAGAAAACATTTTGGACCTGTAAAACAAACCTAGCCTTTCTAGGGATCACTGTTTTCTCATTTGAAAAGCAGACTTACTTCATCCTGGAGGGGTTCTTAAGGGGTTGCAGGATATACAGAAACCCAGTTTTCTTTTGCAGGGGTTTCTTCTCAGCTATTAAGGTAAAGGCAGTCTTTCAGTCAGCCTCCAGCACTTTTTCTTGTTTGTCTTCTCAATTTCTCATTGCAGGATTGATTCCTTCAAGACTAGAGAAGAATATACTCTGGGGAAAGCCTGCGATGATTTCCTGTGTCACCACTAGGTTGTCTTAGGGCTAAATACACCAAGCATGTCACACCAAAGCAAAGAATTAATTCCCTGAGACCGAGATCCTGGTAAAAAGGATTAGACAGCTATAGGAATAAAAGAGAACATCCCCAGTTATACAAGAGAGGAGCTTAATTCTTTTCTTATAGCACAAAATAATTACTTTTTAGATGTTTGGAAAGAGCCTGTCTGCTTTGGATTTCTTCTACCATCATAAGGCTTATCTTCAATTTAAAAGTGTGTTTAGGAGGTATATTCTTATATGTTCCAAAACTCAATGCTAAAGAAAACTTTAGATTCTGACATACATCAGTTAAGTTGCATTGAACTCTAGAAGGCTCGCTTTCTTAGCATATAGAAAGTTCCAAAACTGAATGCATGCTGTATTAGTTTGGAGCCACATTAATGTATTTTAAATCCTTGTGAAGACACTTCTATTAAGAGGACACTAAATTAGATATAACCTTGTTAGACCCAGTATGGTATTTCCTACGTGCCTATGAACAGATGCATGGTGAGGTATTTGAAGAAAGAAGAAATGTTTATTAGAAAATACATTACAATAGATTAAGGCCATGTATTTGTTCACAAAAATGTGGCTTTAGAAAGTATACGTATTTTTTCCCCCAAGGGAATGTGAAATGCCATTTATAAGGACACAATGGCCTCTGAAATGAAAGGCGTATAAAAGATGGAAGAATGAGTCCTGGAAACAATCTACTTTGATATTGTAAGCACACAGAGAGCTGGTTTCTATAGAAAATTTTTACTTTCCTGCTATTTTTACAGTACCTCATTCAAAGGACTTGCATATTTTTCAGCTCTTCTCATACAGAAGAAATAAACAAACAATACTGGTTTTCTTTCAAAAAAAGCTGGAATCTTTGGCACAGTAGTTTGCTGGGGAGACATAAAAATAAACTTTGTGCCTGGAGGAATGTGTTAGAGTTTGCAAAATGTCAAGGAAATTTCTTTTATTTTTTTTTTTTTTCAGCATGCTGTGTTCTGTACAGAAGAACCAAATAGAAATTTCTTAATTTAAGAGAAAATAGATCTTTCTGAAGTCTTTGCTACAGATAAATGCCAGATCTCATCTTTTTAGCAGATGTCATTGCAAAACTCTTTCCAAAGAGAATTATACTTTATATTGAGTACCTCATTTACATACGTAGCTAATTAGACCAGAAGAGAAACACTGAAACAGCATTTTGTATGTATTCTTGGTTTGCACAAGACAAGTTACCTTGCATTGTTTGTTCTATGTTTATTCTTCTATAGCTCAAGAGAACAAGGAAAGAATGAAAAAAAGTGATCCACGAATGTTAATACAGAACACAGGTAAATGGAAAGAAATAAACAAGACCCCAACATTATCTTTGAGGAAAAGCAATAAATGTGTTCTTTCCAGGCCTAGACATCCTTCAATAACAGGTTCTTTTTTTCCTGGGTATCTTGGTGATTGTCTATAACTAGAAATCCACTTCTGCATTGTCGATGTATTCTCAGATATATCCTATCTTGGGCTTTTGAGTATGAATTACATTTCTTCAATGATTTGTCAGCAGTAAAATTCTGCCTTTCACTTTAGATTCCATCAGATCCACAAAACCAATAGAATAACAGACGTTTGTACCTCAACAAGCTCAAGACTTTATGTCAAATATTATCCTATATATAAAACTCCGGTTCATCTAAAAACATCAGCATATTTATTAATTTTTATACCAATTTTTTATACCAATTTCTAGAATGTAAACGTCCTATAAAAGGTCTGATTTCAATCTGTGCTACTGTTCACAATACTCAGTCCAAGAGAAGCAGACTTTGAAACAGAGCAGGAATGTGACATTAGGTTTTATACAACAGAGTATAGATGGATTTCTTAACCTTTTTATTGAAGAACATATATTAAAAACACAGTAAGTAAACAAAATTAATCATTGGAATAGTGCACAAGCTGTAAGCTTACATAATACTAAGTCTGCTGGCATATTTTATTTCTGGATACAGTTTTTATCAAATCTATTTCTAAACAAGCATCTTATGCCATCATTCGATTGATTCATAAACAATTTATAGTAAAAGTCTCGGCAATTTATGAATCACATTTTTTATTCTGAAAGGTTTTGCAACCTCCAGAAGTATTATATAATCCTTTTTAAAATAAATCCCAATGCTATTTTAAACTGCTCATTCCTTTTTTTCTTCCCAGTGAAGACAATGATAGTGGATTTGATACACTAAAGTACCAATAAAATAATTTAACTTCTTACAGATAATATTTATTAGCACAATTCAAGAAATACTTTTTAATGAGCAAGTTAATTGATAAGTTTAACCCATCCTTCTCAAAGCAAACGTGACCCAATCAGGATTTTATTAAATGTATTCTTTTGTAAATGCTGTATTATGATTTTTATTATCTTTTAATCTTTGATTTGAGACAGTTGCCCAGTAGTGATTGCTTTCATAACATATAATTTCTTCTCTTCCTCACTTGAAAGAATTTAAAACTGTTTTAAAAGTAAAATCAAGTCAGTTCAACCAAACCCTTTAAAACCCCACACCAAGAATGTGTGAATTGCAGTATCCGTGTAGAAGACAAGTGTATTTTCATTTCACAATCTAAATCTTCATTTCTGTGTTTGTGCAACTTGTCTTTGAAAACCCTGAGATGTATGAATTTTCATGGCTGTCATTCCATCTAACTCTGACTTCTAAATAAGCAGTAGTAGAAGAAAATCTTCAGCTTAACCTTGAATCTGATAGAAGGAAATTGCACTATGCCTTACTTTCTTCAAAACCCCAATCCTTTAAACTTAAGAGTGTCAGTACATTGAGCTTTGTATCTGTATCAAAAATTATTGTAAAAATGTGGTCCTTCTTTTAAAAGCAATATTGGTGTCTCTACTTCTGCACCTATGGAAATCCTCTAGTTATTCTATACATAGTGACACTTGTCTGTATTCAGCAGATTTCTAATTCAGAGATTTTTAGAATATAAAATGTGAAGCTATTTTTGGACCAGACTTTATGTTGCACAGTTTTTTGTTTGTTTTTCTTTTTTTTTACATGCCTATCTTCTATTTTATAACAACAAAGGCATTTATCTCAAGGAGCTGCTCACTGGAATGGTTAAATATTTTTCAGTAAAATATTTCCTTGAAAAATGGTAATTCATTTAAACAGGAAGTTTTGGAGACTATATACATTTCTGTCACAAGGGTTGGATTTCTCTTTGGAACGGGGCAGAGAAAGAATGAGATGTAGTAAATAGTCAGGGAAAGCAACTGGGATGGGGGAGGCCCATGTTCAAGGACATGAGCTTTAATCTGCCCTGTCCAAAAGGCACTAGCTTTCTGGTAAGTTCCTTTCATTTTTTTTCTGTTAAAATTATATTGTTTTCTAAACAGAGATTACTTGTAGGGGAAAGACAATAACCCCGTAGTCCAATAATTGGGCGTCTCACTTCTGGTGAAAAATATTAGCAATTTAGGGATGTGAATGTGGTCTCCCATATTGCCCAGGAGTACTATAACCAAATGTAGCAAATCCTAAATTGTCTGTCTTCTGTGGAAAATCTGGGGATGTATAAGTCTGTCTTGTCCGCATGTTCCAGCTGGAAAAAAAAAATAAAAAGTTTTTGTTTAGTTCTTTGTCTACACAATGCTCTGAATTCAGGTTATGATTTCATTATATTGAGTGACATTTCTCATAAAGTTGTTCGAACCAATCAGTTGATTGTCTGAGATCTTTTAGATACAGTTTATAGGCCATAGAGTAAGGTTAAAAAAATAGGTGCATTGCAATGCTTGTATTATAAATTCCTGTTGTTATTTGTTGGTTGGTTTCTAAACAATGTATCCAGGCATGTTATGGGATGACAAATTTTACCCCCTTCATCCTAATTAATACTTATATTTCATAGAAGTTGCAGGAGAGAGGTGTTCATGGTGTATCAGAACAAAGTGTCTGTACTTCTTTCCTTTAAATGGTCATGTTTGCAGTTCTGACTTACCAGCTATCATGGTAAGTTTTTAAGGTCTGGCTGTACTCCAGGTCAATACACTTTTTACTTCAAACTAACTTTGAATGGAATAAGTACTAGAAGAACCATGTCCATGGTTGTTTATATTTTTACAAAAGATAGAATATCTTCTATGTCTGATCTTTAGTACTTCATATTGTAATACCTGAAGTGCTTTCACTACCTGAGCGAGTTGGTTTAAACTGGATTGTCTAAAACTGTCTTTGATTAATCAGAGAGCTTGAGAGGACCTTGGGGAGTCATTGCATCTTTCCTCCTTCCCCTGAAAAATATTCTGAACTATATCTAAGTCATTCCTGAGAGAAGTACATCTAACCTGTTCTTAGTCACTGCCAGGAACTCGGATTTGTCAGCCACCCATGAAAAGCTATTTTACTAGCTGTCCTTAAGAAAAGATTGGTTTTGTTTGTGTTTTTTTTTTTGTTTGTGGTTCTTTTTTCTTTATTATTATTTCTAACAAATGTTTCTTGTTAACCAGTTTTTTTATTAATTATTGTGGATATGAAGAAAAAAAAAAATTCCCTTCTTCTTAGTAGGTACATTTTATGTAATTGAAGACTGGTCACCCTGGAAAGAACCTTGCAAAAAACTGTTTGATACATCTTTCCATCCATAACTCTTCCTTTTTCTAATTATCTCCAATTTCTGCAGCATTTCCATGTAGATCACTTGCTATAGCTTTATAATTCCTCTTTTTCTCATCTGGATTCCCTGCAAGTGAACCACCTTCTGCAAGAGCAATTTTCAAAGCAAGATGCAGAACTTAAACCAGCTGTTAGTTCAAACAGATTTACTCCTCGTGTCTCACAGATGACACAGATGACGGGTATAACATTTAGCTTTCTGAGAACTACTGAGTATTGCCGAGTCTCGTTTAGTTAGGATTCCAACATGACCTCCAGATTTCCTCCTGAAGAATTGCTACCTAATAAGTTGTTCCTCCGACGTCTGTGTAGCTGTTGCTTAAATGAAGAATACTGTACTCGCCCTTACTCACCTCAAGAAAATTGTGAGTTCTTACTGTTTTCTACCAGCTTAGAATTATTGCATGTAATCTTTAGAATATTGTTATCGTGTTATTAAAAATATGAATAGAACCAGAGCCCAGATAGGACCCTGCAGAATTCTGCTTAATAAATTCTTCTATTCTGAAAATGATTCTCTAATCCTCTGAGTACTTTTTCTGCTAAGTTTTGCATGTATTTTACCATATGTTAGTTTTATCTGGACCGTTTTCTTTCTCCAGCTAATTTATAGAATCACAGAATCATAGAATGGTTTTGGTTGGAAGGAACCTTAAAGATCATCTACTCCATCCCACCCTTCTGTGGACGGGGATGTCTTTCGCTAGATCAGTTTGATCAAAGTCCCACCCAACTTTGCCTTGAACTCTTCCAATGATGGGGCATCCACAACTTCTCTGGGCAACCTGTTCCAGTGTCTCATCACCCTCATCATAAAAAATGTCTTCCTTAATGTCCAGTCTAAATCTACTACTAACTAGATAGTCACTACACTCCCTGATAAAGAGTCCCTCCCCATCTTTCCTGTAGGCCCCCTTTAACTACTGGAAGAGTGCTATAAGGTTTCACCAGAGCCTTCTGTTCTCAGGGCTGAACAGCCCCAACTCTCTCAGCCTTCATTCACAGGAGAGGTGTCCCAACCTTCTGATCATTTTCATGCCCCTCCTCTGGACCTGCTTTAACAGGCCCACATTCTTCTTGTACTGGGGACCCCATAGCTGAATGCAGTACTCCAGGTGGGGTCTCAAGAGAGCAGAGTAGATGCAGGGAATCGCCTCCCTCAACCTGCTGGACACGCATCATTTTATGCAGCCCAGGGTACAATTGGTTTTCTGGGCTGAAGGTGCCCGTTGCCAGCTCACATCTAATTTTTCACCCACCGATATCACCAAGTCATTTTCTTCAGGGCTGGTCTCAGTCCATTCATGCGCCAGTCTGTATTGACTTTGGGGATTGCCTCAACCCAGGTGCAGGGCCTTGCACTTGGCCTTGTTGAACTTCATGAGGTTCACATGGGCCCACTTCTCTCGACTGTCAAGATCCCTCCGAAAAGCACCTCTTCCCTTAACTGAGTCAACTGCACCACTGAGTTTAGTGTCATCCACAAACTTTCTGAGAGTCCAAGTTTTATCTTAATAAAGGTATTGAACCTGGCCCCTGTATGGACTTCTGGGGGACACCACTTTTTACTGATCTCCATTTGGACATTGAGCCATTGATTGCAACCAAATACCAAATAGTTTTGAATACCAAATAAGTTTTTTTTCCTAGAATGAAGGTCATTGAAAATTTTATTTTCTTACTGTAGATGTTGAAGGCAACTTTGTTAATACATGTTTGGGTTTCTGTTTTTGTTTTTTTCCTTTTTTCCTACCTGGTAAGCATTACAAGTTCACATGTAAATTCACACACTGAATTTTACCCTGTCCTTATTTCTACATCAGTAGAAAGAAACTCTGTCTTAGAGAACAGTATGTAATTTTCTACCAAGTGCTGCAGTTGTTCTGCTGGTATCATTTAGCCAACTGATGGCTTTCTCCTTCTTTCGGCTTAGGGTACTTAACCAGCATACAGAGAGGTGGCTAAGATTTGGCAGTCCTAATTGTTGGCAAACACTTTGAAAGGTGCCCAATTTCCTCACTCTTACAGTTAGTGTGGCAAAATAAACACCGTGTAGAACAGCATACGAATTAAAAAAAAATAGTATGCAATTTAATAATATAGTTTGAACTTTAAGAAAGGAGCAATATCCTCATCAGTTGTATGATTTTCATGTAATGGGTACCCATTTGTCACGGTATCCCTGTTGATAAGTAATAATTAATACGTGATTGATTAAGTAACAGTTATACAGCCCTGAATATACTGCAATTTATGTGTTGTTTAATCTTTTAAAGTTAATTCCTGTTTTCAGTGAAACCAATTATACTATAATTTAGGAGCTGTTAGTGTATAAGATGTGTACTGACCCTCTGCACTAGAGTTTTACTGTACCCTGGTTGCTCTCTTGTGAAAACCATCACAGTTGTACTGTCAAAGAGCAGAAACAATGCCATATGACTTCAGGCACATCTGCATGAATGGGTGCGGGGGGACCTGAGCTCCTCCGCTTACACTCTGAGCTTTCTGGGTATGAGCCACACGTTAGTGAATTTCTGTGCCTTTTTGTAAAGTCCCTTTGCTGGAATGTGGCACTGTTCTAATGTGACTAAAATTACTTCTGGCCCAAAATGAGCTCGTGTCTGACTATATGGAGTGTGAATGGCATTCTGTCTGCATCCATCCGTACAGACAAGACCTTAGGTAACCAACCACATACGTCAAGTAGCAAATTGGGAACTGAGCAAATCATTTCCAGAACCTATTAATCTGAATGTAATGAGCATAAAGCAGTTAATTGATTCCTATGAACAAAAGTGAAGTTTGAAAACAAAGTGTGATGGTTTTCTATCCCCTCTCATAAAATACATTTTTTCTTCTATTTGTCACAAAAGCATCTTTTAGTAGGTTGCATAGATATTCAGAATATAATCAAACATGATTTTTTGCTCCATTGATATTTCTGGGCATGGTTATGATCAGGCTTTGACTGTGCTTGTTTATTCAAGTAAGCTGTTTGGATTTGATTTCTTTATACACACGAAGACCTGAGCTAGAGGAGTGGAAGTGGAAAATATTGATATTTTTAAGCTCTCACAAAGCAATTTAACTTACAGTCTTGATCACCACCATACCTCTTCTTAGTAGGTATAGTTAATAATACTGACAATTGAAATACCTAAACAGAGATTTGGAATTAGCAACTTAAAGAATATACAAGGTCATTTGAAGGTACTTTTGGATTTGTTTCTCCCTTATTCCCTAGATTGTCTGGACAGAGAGTTAGACATGCTATATTTGTTACGTTTGATTTCATTTCTTCATGATTTCTTTGCAGCCACAGCACTTAAAATCTCAGGGCTTAGTGCTCATTCGCTTTATAACTGATGGGAGTTGTTTAATATGTAATTGCCCACTGGCTGCCTATTAGCATTGGCTAGCTAGAGGTTATTTCTTCAGCAGAAAAATGGAATGAGTGATCAGTCTCGTGTTTTTTTTTGCCAGTTATGGTGTGAAGATGGTACTATCCTGCTAGTGGGCAGTGACAAATAGATGGGAGTAGTAACCGCTTCAACAGCTTTGGGTGGGTCCAGAAGATGCCAAGCCTTTCCTTTCTGCTATTTAAATGAATGCTTTGATGGGGTTGGGGCAGGAAGAAGCAAGTGCAGGGAAATGCTGGTATGTGTTAGCAACATATATCTATCCAATACAGCCCAGGTTTATGAAGAGTGAATATGGTTTAAAAACAAAACCCCAAAACAGTGTTGGTTTAGAGAGACTGGTGTACAACAACAAACACAACCCTACATTTGTACTAAATAATATTAATCATAAAAACTTTGGTAGAAAGGGAAGATTATGGCACTACAACATGCAATAGTTTCCATATTACGGAAACTTGCGCCCTGTAACCTTGTCTCTTTGTAACCTCTACCTAATGTTACCTCCCTGCTCGCAGGGGTTCAGCTCCCTGTGTTGCTTGGGTCCAAGGGCCAGCTTTCATATGGCCCCGCTCCAGGACTTTGGGGAAATTGTGAAGTGGTGAGAGAGAGGCCTAAAAAGTCTTTAGAAAGGTAATGTAAAATTACAGTTGGAGGCAGGATGTTTTTGACTGGGTTCTTAGAAGTTCAAGGGTTCAGGAGTCAAAGCACCAGTTCGATGTTGCAACTGAATATATGCGTTCGTATATATATATTAGAGATTGCTGCAATGGGAACATTCAGAAGACTGACAAGTCAGGTCAACTTTCAGCTGTAAAACTGGACTTTACTAAATTCATTAATTAGCAACACACTTCTTGTTAATGATCAGTTCTTACACAATGTTAAACCATCTTATCATTGCATATACCAAACTGTTAGTCTTTAACACTTGTATCCTAATTTATCTGTGAATATGCAATGCCATGGAGCTCAAGCTGTTTAATTAGGGTTGATGTCTGTGGTCCTTGATGGTTGTTAGTCACAGAGGTCCAGGAGATCACTCTTGGGACCTCATAGACGATAAAAGTCAGAACTGAAGTGAGCTTGTCTTCTTTCTCCTCTGATTTTCCTTGCTTAAAACTGATATTCTTATGCTATTGCCCTCCTCCCAAAGGGGTGGTCTCCTCTGCTCCTGATACTGCTTATGTTGAGGTTTCTTTTTGTCTTGCCAGTCATCCTCCTCATGTGTATGGGAGCGTATCCTGCCTATTCACAATCACTTGTGCTTAGTTTGTCCTCTCTCTGGCAACTTTTGTTACCTGGACGCCTCCTACCTGCAGCTACACCTGTCTTTGTTTTCCTCGCTCATGATCACAGGGCTCACATACTGTCTGGCTATGCCATCACAAAATACCTACATACCACTATTAGGTGCACAGTTTTAGTGTGCTTATATTCAGAACCAAGGCAAGCGAATATGAATTATGTCCTGATTAGTAGACTTACAAGTTGTCACAGGCCTCTGTGTGTGCGGTAGTGGAAAAAAAACAGGCAATTGTGTCATCAGTCTGATCACCAATGTCATTGCTGTGGACTGGATGGGGTGGATGATGCAGCGTAGCGATATTGAGGACTTGTCTTTGAGGTGAGCAGAGACCAGCCTTTTTTCCTCCAACTGATGCCTGCCAGCAAAGACTCTTGAGGTGCTTTATTGGGTGTGGTGAGCATATTAATGTTTCGCTTGATAGCTTATTAAATCCGAGCTATCTTTTGTGTCTGTTAGGCAATAAATAATTACTTTATACTTTCAGGCTGTATGTATCCTGCTTGCCAATTTCATTGCAAACAGTTAAAGATGTCTGACCAAGCTGATCCAAGCAGGGATCATGACACATCTCAGGGGAAAAAAAAACTCTGAAGAATTTAGCCAACAAAAAATGTGACAATGACTTTCATTTGCTGCTATGTATAAATGAGGGAACAAATAATTTTTTTCTAAGGCTTGCCTATGATTTTTATATAACATAACCAGTTCTTAAAGTTGCTATTTTGTCTTTCTTCATGAAGGCCTGAGTATAACAAATACATTTTTTGCAGCATTCACAGTGATATTTGTGGACCATTCCATTGAATTTATAAAAAAGGAGGACTGACAACATCCTTCTTTCAATAACTGAAATCTTTTCAACCTACTTGATGAAAATAATATTATAGTCTAATTGTTATTGCTTAATAGTGTGTAAAGGACGCTGAAGATTTTATGGCAAGTGAATTATTAACTTATTAAAATAAGGAAATATCAGAAATAACCCCCTCAGATTTTCAAAGTTTCATAAATTCAACTGACTTTGCTATGTTAATTAAAGAAACCACCACCAACCACAAAAATAAACCTTGTCAGTCTTCCAAGAACTCATACGCAGAAAAAGTGATGTAAATAACTGAGAAAATGAGTGGAGGAGGTCAAAAATGGTGCTGGTGGCTTGTGCTCTATCCAGGGGTACCTGTCTCTTCCAGAGATGTGATCACCTGCATGTCAGCAGCTCACCAAAACTGTCCATGGCAGAACTGGGCAGGGATGAGGTCACGGGACGAGATGGCCGACTGATTGGTAAAATGCTGTTGAAGTTGACTGGTGCTGCTTTACAATAACAACTTGAAAAAAACCCAAACACACTGAAACCCTAAAATTCCATTTCGGTGCAATTTACCTGGTGTGAATATCTGTTCAACAGCTAGAGAAACTGTGTTAGCATATTAAGAACTGCCACTTCTTTGAACCTGAAAAGTAAAATAGTAGAAGGGAGACAACTTGGATTTCATTGCTCATTCAAATCTTTTTTGGTTTGTCTATGTACTGGTTAATAACCACCATACCCCTCTTCCTAATACCTAATTCTACATTCCTTCCCTTGTCTATATATAATAAAGAGAATTTCAGTCAATTCTTCTTATTACTAGAACTATCAAAAGCCGTATCCTGAAATATACTCAGCCTTACAGGTATGAGTGAGGCCTTTTAACGTCTGTGGCGGAGCTTGGTGAGCGGAGCTGTGTCTTAGTGGAGCTTCTGACCTTCCATTGCTCTCACTTCTGTCACTGCCGCGACCCCCTGATTCTGCGGGAGATTGTCTCTGCTCCCCACTCCTGAATTTAATCTCTGGGAAACTAGTAGCACTTCAGACAAGGGGCTGGTTCAAAGCTCTTTTATGTTTTCCTGGGATAAATATTAAAATCGGCAGGTATAAGCTATATCTTGCTGGATGATCCATGCAGCTGAGTGGTTGCTTAAGGATCTGAATGACAACTGGGGACAGCTTAATGGATGTTGACGTTACTGCTTCCAGCTCTTTTCAGCACCTGCACTGCACAGATACTGGACTGCCTGTCAGTCAGCTGATGAACTGTCACAGCTTCCATCACAGTGTTTTACGCTGAACCACTGCTGTAAACCACTGGGGTTCAGGATGTGACTGCTAAACAGCTTGGAGACCTCAAGAAAACGCAGACTGAAACCTCACCAGTCACTGCAAGTTAGCTGTCCCTAATTGTCACTCAGTCCTCAGTCCTGGTTATTCTAGACTGAGAAAGATGTTTTGGAGGACAAATAGGCATTTCTGCCTTGCTTTTTCTTCAGAGCAATAGAGACAAAACAGTGACTTTCATAGGAGCCATTTTACCTCTTAAGAAGCTTTTAACTCATCCAAAATGGAAATCAGAAATTAAACTAATGCCAGAATTTAATGTGCATTTAGAGACTTCATTGATAAATCTATAAATTATGAGAAAGTAACAAAATGTATTAAGATTTTGGAGTACTGTGACCTATTTTATCTACTATAACTAATAATTTTTTTATAAATTGCAAGGTACTCAGAATAAAACATCTGCAGTAGGGAGGTTTCAGTGCAGTTTAATTTTCCCTAAAAGCACAAGAGTCAATAGCAAAATTGCACTGTCAGTAAATTTTACTTGAAAATCCTTTCAAGAGATAAAAGGATTGTAGAGAAACTAAGAAAAACTAATGGGAGATTTTGGGAGGGGTAAGAATGTTAGTTATGTGACCTAATTTGGTGAGGTACAATCATACAAAGAAAATGTTCAGTAATGAAATGCATTGTTTTGACTGTTCAGTCTGTTCTAAGATTAACTTAGGTGATGTCAGTAATTTCCATTCATCGAAGAAAACAGGCCAGTCTCACATCGACTAAGCTTTAAACTAAGCCTGATTCTTTAGCTTCTCTAAAAATTAGGCATTTTTTTTCTCATTTATTAAAAAAAAAAAAGAGCAGTAATCTGTCAGATGCTGGACTGGGGTAATGGTTGGGAGACATTGACTTTTTAATAGTAGCCTCTTTACAGAATAAAATGCAGTTATGTGAAAGATTTTAATCTTTTTTTGTACTGTTGTTTTCTTCCCTTTATCAGCTTTAGACTACCTGTAGGCTATTCCAGGATAATTTTTAATCCTCTATTTTTTCTCTTGTGGAAGAGCAGTGCAGCAGTTAATAATACCATGGCCTTAATTAGAAAGCTGTGTTTAATTGGGGGACATTTTATCCCTATTAACAGCAGTGACAGAGTAGCAGAAGGTGGTATTTTAACATATTTCTGTAAAGGTAACTGCCAAGTTGCAGAATCTTCTGAATTTTTGTAGGAGTGCAAATGGATGTATGAAAAAGACTTGAACCCATGCCAGAAATCGAGTGGCTTTTGTGGTATTCCTCGCAATTTGTTCTAATGTGTGGCTGGTAGCTTTGAAAGAGAAAACAGGAACAGACCATAGCTAGCTGATATATATACTTTTAGATTTTATCACAACAACAGAAGCTTCTATCAAAGAAGTAAACAGTCAGGAAGAACACAGGAGTCAAAAAAAAGCCAGAAATGGTAACTTAGCACCATGAGCTTTCCGACAGTGTCTCCATTAACTGAGGTTACTATTTCTTTATAAGAGACACTGTTTATGATCAGATTTACATCTTTCCACTGAGAGAAATCCCAGGTAAAAGGCTTTCATAACTAAGACCCAAAATCATAAGGGGAGTAAAATGCTCCCATTACCTTTGATGACAGTTGCACATTCTCCTGTCTCTCCAGAGGTATTAGCTAATTCATCATTTACTTGCTTTCCCTCTGAATTCTGCTTTCCGAGTAGGTAGATTGTTTTATTTGGGAATGAGATAGAGCATACTCTTAGAAAACTGAGAAAATCAATTTGTGTTAAGAGTGATTTACAAGGTAATTACTGTGCCTAGAGCAAATCGGGATATCCAGTAAATGTAATCTTAAAATACATTGTGCATCTATACAAATTTTTTCAAAGAAGAAAAGGATTCTTGGTATTATGAAATTAATAATAGCTAGTGAAGTCTCTAACCCTAACTACCTGTTATCCTTAGTATAAGTTACATTTTAAAACAAAGGAAGTTTTAGGGCTTTTCCTGAAGAGCTGGGAGGAAAGGTATCTCTAAATATAACAACACACAAAAGATGGTTCCATTAAGGCATCCAATTAGTCCATGTAAACATGATTACCATCATGGCATTGCTGAGGTTACCTGTGTCAATGTGACTGCAAGCTATGCTGCCTGGATTGTAGAATAAAATCAGAGAAACAAGAAGTACATTTTCTCCTTTAACTGATACAGGACTTTTCTTGTCTTTATGTGCTACATAAGAATGTAGGACTTCAACTTCCCTGATGTGAGGTGAGAGGCAAAGACCAATCTACTGAAAAGTGGGTAAACAGGAAAAGGGAGAGTAAAGAAGAAAAAGTGAGCAGTGGGCTTTATAAAGCTTTGAGATTTTTATCAGAGACCAGGAAAGCTAGTGAGCAAATCTGTAGATAACCTTTTGTGATCACTTGTCTCCAGGAGATTCCCCAAATGTATTTGTCAGCTTTGGATTCCCCAATGAGCATGGGAAGGTTAAAGACAATGTGAAAAAAAAGACGGAAAGCATATTATCAAAAGTGAGACTTTTTCTTGTTCCTCTCTAAACCTACCTTGTAAATCTCATCAGCTATTGAACCAATGAATGAAGAACACAGACAAGACTAATTTATTATGGAACCAGTCAGTGTAGGAACAAGAAGGATGAGTGAAGTGGTTCCTCCAGGCAGGAGAGAGAGCACCTATACCAGTTATTGTCATTTAGCAACAAGGACTCCCTGTATGTCTGGCATGAGAAAATCAGTTTATCCAAATAGGCACATTAGGATATGTGATCTGCTGGAACTCTGTTGCTATAAATTTCCTTTGATGGCACACACGGCCACAGCAAGTAATTGTTTGTGAGCTACGAACCCTGTGAGTGTAGGGACCTTTGTCCTTCTGCCAGAGCTCAGGGGAAGATACTGCTATTCTGGGAGGTGGGGTATGAAAAGGTTTACTAAAAGGTCAGTGGGAAAGTTTGGAAGTAATTGCTGTTGAGAGAGGAAAGCCATCGTGCAGACATGAGGGTGATGATGAGTCTGTGCTATAGAATTTTTTTTTTCATTTAACAAGGAGAAAAAGGGGAAATAATGTCTTTGGGAAGCAAAGAAGCAATAATTACTCGGAAATATTAAGAGTGTGCTTTCTAGTTCAAAATGTAGACGTATTACCTATAAAATAAGATTTGATAAAGGGGAACTTTATTCTCTTTCTACCAACTTGTGAAAAGGTTTAGGTTGTGCTTGGAGGCTTGAATTCTGGTAATAAAGGCGTCACATATGTAATACATTTTTTACCAGCCATTCAAATGAAGCCATTGTGTCAGAGACGCAGTACCTTTCCAGGCACATGTGATGGAATAGCTTGGCTTAGTCTGGAAGAGAACAGTGAGAAACTTCAGTGGGAAACACTCGATGTCTAAGTGGAAACCAGTGAGGAGTGGCTGTCCTCAAGGGCCGGTGTAGGGACCTGCGCTGCTTAACATCTTTGTTGGCGACATGGATGGTGGGTACACACTCAGCAAGTTTGCCAGCGACACCAAGCTGTGTGGAGTGGTCGACACGCTGGAAGGAAAGGATGCCATCCAGAGGGACCTGGGCAGGCTTGAGAGGTGGGCCTGTGCAAACCTCATGAAGTTCAACAGGGCCGAATGCAAGGTCCTTCACATGGGTCAGGGCAATCCCAAGCGCAAGTACAGGCTGGGTGGAGAATGGATTGATAGCAGCCATGAGGAGAAGGACTTGGGGGTGTTGGCTGATGAGAAGCTCAGCATGAGCCAGCGATGTGTGCTTGCAGCCCAGAAAGCCAATCACATCCTGGGCTGCATCAGAAGAAGCACAGCCAGCAGGGTGAGGGAGGTGATTCTTCCCCTCTGCAGCCCTGAGGAGATGGACTTGGGGGTGCTGGTTGATGAGAAGATCAACATGACCCGGCAATGTGTGCTTGCAGCCCAGAAATCCAACCACATCCTGGGCTGCATCAAAAGAAGTACAGCCAGTAGGCTGAGGGATGTGATTCTGCCCCTCTGCTCTGCTCTGGTGAGACCCCACCTGGAGTTCTGTGCCCAGGTCTGGGCCTCCCAACATAAGAAGAACATGGACCTATTGGAGCGAGTACAGAGGTGGGCCATAAAGATCATCATAGAGCTGGAGCACCTCTCCTATGGAGACAGGCTGAGAGAGTTGGGGCGGTTCATCCTGGAAAAGAGAAGGCTCTGGTGAGACCTTATAGCAGTCTTCCAGTAGTTAAACGGGGCCTACAGGAAAGATGGGGAGGGACTCTTTATCAGGGAGTATAGCTATAGAACGAGCGATAACAGTTTGAAACTGCAAGAGGATAGGTTTAGATTAGATATTAGGAAGAAGTTGTTTACTGTGAGGGTGGTGAGACACTGGAACCAGTTGCCCAGAGAAGATGTCGATGGTCCATCCCTGGAAGTGTCCAAGGCCAGGTTGGATGGGGCTTTGAGCAACCTGGTCTAGTGGGAGGTGTCCCTGCCCATGGCAGGGGGGTTGGAACTAGATGTTCTTTAAGGTCCCTTCCAACCCAAACCATTTTATGATTCTAGAATTCTAAGTATTTTGACAGTTAGTTAATGGTGCTGTTTATAGACACATGCTAATGTAGGTTGGGAAGAATAACTTGAAATGCTGTTTTAGTTTATTACATTCTAAATGGACTGTATCTGCTCAGAATAGAAAAGAAAACAAACAACTGTAGCTTACAGTAAGGGTTACTTCTTTAAGAGTTGAGGGGGTCCAGAGTTATGTTAAACTGAAAAAAAATGAGATGTAAGCCTTTATGCTTTAGTACTTCAGCAAACTGCCGACTGAAGGAGACGAGGAATGAGTGCTGGGAGCTTCTGACATTTTCATTCTGAAGCTCAGAGTCAGAATATTGGACTAAAGGGATACTTATCTATGTCCCAGAAAGTTTACCTTGCTCTCCGATACTTTATTCCAAGGAAATCCTGAGCTCTTAGGCATGCTGTGACCCTTTATTGGCAGATTGTCTTGCATCACTTTCGTAGTCGTGGTCATGCTTTTCCTGCTTCTCCCTTGATCCCTTCAGTTTCTGAGAACTGTTTTACTAAGGCAGAGCATGGCACTGTCCATTCAAAAAGGCAAGTGGACAGAAAGATGTTACCTGCCACATTATCATCATCCTCTGTTTGTCAGTGCTCCAGAGAGGAGCGATGTGATGTGCTTTAAGCAGCTGAACGTGCCAAATGCATGCAAGCTCCTGACTTGTACAGCCGCGTGTTCCGCTTTTGGGTCCTTTGCAGAGTCTCACCCCTTTCCCTACTATGATTTCACACTCCCGATGTGACAGACCGTGATGGTGTGAGGCTACAGAGAGTGTTTTTTCTGTCTTCTGTATTTGTTACTCTCAAATGCTCTAAGTAGCTGGGGGTTAAGTAGAATATCAAACATTAGGAGATGTTGTAGTGCCATGATAGTCTCCAGACAGCAGGGGAATTGCAGGAGTACAAGGCAGCATGTTTGTAATTCACAATAGGAGGCTACATCTTCTCTTTTGATCGCCATCTTCAGGAAAAAAAAAATTAAGATAAGAGCTCTCTCTGGTTGACAGCTGCAGCTCAGTGACAGGCAGGGACAGAAACCTGCTCCTTCTGGAGTAAGAAAAACCTTTTGTAGACTCACACAGTTTGCATTCAGTGAGGTACTCTAAAATTCACAATGCATTCCCATTAGCTGTACTCTTGTCCTTATAGTTAGTGTTTCGGTAACAAATACATGTGAAATGATTACACCAGAATTTATTTAATGTTATAAAATTAGATACATTTTTAACTGATTAGCTTCTAGACAAGTGTATGATTAAGTGGTACTTCAAATACATTTCAGTTTCCACATCACATCTGATATTTAAACATCACATTTGTACTGTATACTGATTATTTTTTCTTCATTTAAAAGCTTCCATTATCTTCAACAGTTTAGGAATTTACAAAGCCTTTTCTCCTAAGGGGCATATTGTTGTGTTGCACTTATTAATGAATCCTGCTTACAACAGGTTGGGGTTTTTTTGAAAGGATAATTTTGTACATTTGCCAACCAATGTAAGAGGACCTCCTCAACTAATAATTAAAATGATTATTTTGTTATGCAGTCATTAGGAATGTGTGCTCTCCAGGGGTATTCTAATTTTGTGTGTGACAGATTTTCATGTTTCTGTTTAAATTTCTTTTGATGGCATTTGTTTGTTCTTAGCATTTGTGTCTGTTTACTTTTCTAGTTTCTAATTATTTTCATCTATATTTTTTTCAGTGTGGCCTACATATGTTTCTTTTTCTTACTTTAATCTTTCTACTGTTTGATGAGTTGCAACATCTAACATTACATAAAAGTTATATTATTAACATATGATAAAAGCTTATGTGATAAAAGAATATCAAAGATTAATCCTTGATCTTCCTAATTAAAAATAACTTCAGTTATATGGATGATGAGATCTTATACACTTCCAAATTATAGATGGAAGTAAAATAATATGCTGTCAAACCTTTTTCTATTTTTTATCTTAATCAAAGTTTTCTGACCTTCGAATTCTTATACCGTATGTCTCATGTAAAATAGCTGAGCATATTAAACCAATGACAGTAGATAGAATTTTTTCTACAGTTCATAGTACTGGTGTTTGAGGTTATGAAATACAGCCTGAGAATATAAAAGCCAAGAAATACAGTTTTGCAGAAGTTAATATAAATATTATATATTCATAACAAGTTCCTCAATGAAGAACACTGGGTCTAACCTCTTGATAACAGGATAAATTATCAAAAAAATTGTAAAGTAACTGGCTAAGCTTATACTCACTCAGTGCCTAGCAACACTGTTGATCCTGTGCAAGGAGCACTAATGTCAGATTTACCGTTGACACATTCTTATTCAAACTAGTGATGCTTCTGTTTTAGTTTACACATTTGAACATTTTTGTAATGCATATGTATTTCAAGTATAAAGATAAGAATAAGAGCATGCGTTTATTTTCAGTTATTAATTTATAAGCAGCACTTAAGTTGTCTATGGACTTTTAACTAATATTATTCTTAATGTAAATTTTTAATTTGAAGGAAACAAAGAATTTTTCCCTTTAGTGTGTGAATAGATGGAGATAGATTAAAGATATGCATTGTAGATATATTTCTAATTAGCTAGGTCCACATGTCCATCAGTGGGACTGAGGCACCTCAGTGACTAAGACACTTTTGAGTTTGCACTTAGAAGCTTTTGAAAGTTCTTACTAGTGTAAAACCATTATTTTCTTTTGGAAGGACTCACATAAATCACTGTAAGCTAAATTTATAGTGCTGCTCCTGTTGCAATACTAGAAGACGTTTTGCCTGGTAGCAGTGTGACATCCCTGAAAGGGCAAACATGTAGCAGCAATCTCCAGCATGGCAGGCCAGTGGCTATCACCGCAAGGGCACGGGAGGGCTATTGTTCCACATCCCTTTATCGTTCCCGGTTTGTATGTTGTTCTTGAGTAGAGAACTTGGCAGCAGTCCATATATTCCCTTGAGTGCTGGCTAGGACTGCTGCAATTCTGTATTGCATTTGCAGAGGCTTTGGAAAAAAGAGGAGACTCTTTATTCCCTTCCCACTTGCAGTTGCTTGAGGATTGACCAGGTTCCAGATACACAAAACTAGTAGCAGTTGTTGTTCAACTAATGAAGCTCGTATAGTACTTCATATGTGTTTGTGGTTTGGTATAATGTTTGAAATCATCTTGACTGTGACACAACAAAAATGCTAAGTATTTTTCCTCAGATTCAGAATAAATACTTTCTTCAGCCAAGTGATCATTAAAGACCAAGGTTGAGATGAATTGGGACTATTAGGTCTGAAGTAGTACCTGATTCCGGACCAGAAGTACTACACCATTATACAATATAAAGTGGGTAGGGTAGGAACTTGCTACAAACTTTTTTAGGACTGAATTCTGTATGTTTCAGTTCATAAGGAAATAGAACATATTAATGCAGCAAATCTGAACAGATTAGAGAATTTATTTGTCCAAAAAGGACCTTCTATAGTAGCCCCTGTGCCCAAATCCGTGGGTCTTCCAGTACCTTTATGTCTTGTTATTTGTAGGTCCTTTTGGGGTATTTGAAAACAATAAATGCAGTGAACTGTGTTTATGGCAGAGCCTATTAATTTTCCAAATACAGATATATCTGCTGAACATAGAGCAAAACTAATTTTTTCTTAGCGGGTCTGATTAGTTCTGTCTCTGATTTGCTCTGCTTTTGACTTTTGCTTTATGCTCCATGAAGGAGACAATCTGGCTCCTTTCATAACTTTTACTTTCTTTTTAAATGTTTTAATTTCAAGTGTAGCCGAGTTATTCATGAAAGCATCAAAAGATTTTAATTGACTCCATTTCAGCACTGTCCAAAAATATTGTTCAGTGACTGAAAATAAAAGAGAAATTGTTTTCCTGACCATTTGAGAAGTGAAAATTAACATTGTTGATCCTGGGAAAATGTGATAGCACTGCAGCACGTTACCTTTGCTCTAGATACACTCAAGCATTTTAATGTGTTTCAAATTCTGGTACAACTTTGTAGATACATGTGCGCATTTTGTCAGGTAGGTAGGTTTGGTGGGTGTGTATAGTGTAATGGAAGGGGCTACAGAACTAATGACTGAGGAAGCCATATGCAACTCTGACAGACTTCTGCAAACACTGGTACTTCTCCCACTCTATATATCCTATGTATGATATTTATGCAAAGATAATTGTTTAAAAAAATAATTAAAACATTGTTTGTTGTCCATTATTACTCTGCAACGCTTCAGATGCTTTAGTTTTCAAATATACAACTGCAGACATTTAAGAGGGAAACGTAAAAGTCATTGTGTAGTTGTGTAACACGTTTATAATGCTATATTTCACAGACTAAAGGCTGAATTTATGACTATTTTTAATACTGGAAGTAGGTATTGTATAACATGCTGAGACTGGGATATTCCTCTTAAGGATAAAAATTTCACGTTGAAAGCTTGGTCACAAGATTTCAAACGTGTCATTTAATAAGCAGTAAATATTGTCCATTTCTGCATTTTTAGTTGAGGTGTGGGTTTTGGTGCTTTTTTTCATTTATTTTGATTGCATGTTTGAAGGTTGGAGTTCCAGGCTGGGAAAAAAAGAAAGCCTGTGTCAGTGTGACTATTTTCCCTAACGGAGTGTATTTGCAGGACATCCCCAGATGATTAGAATATCAGACACCATACCTACAAGCAGCGGGCAGACTTCAGATAAGATAGCCAAGGATGAATGAGAAATATTCCATGAAAATACCATGCACATTATATGATGTGTGTATAGACTCTGTAATTTTCTTGTTGGCAGAGACAGTACTCCACCTATAATATGTAACAGATAGTTTGTCTATCTTATTGTAGTACTTTGTGCTACAGTCTGACATGGCAATCCAGTAAATATTTGAAAGGAAAGGTGTTATAGCTCAGAGATGACAAGTCTCGGAGCTATAACACCTTTGAAACATTTAAAACTGTAGGTAGAACAGGCAAGGAAAATTATATCTAACCTTAGGGGTTCTTCCCAAGTTTTATTTTGGGTTCATTGGATTTTTCCATAAAAGACATATCCAAATTACATATTCATTCTATCTTAGCTTTTCACAGTGGGTACCTGTAGAGTGAGTGGTAAAAGTCTCCCACAGCATGTTCATTTTTAATGAGAACAGAGCACTCACATCGTGTATCACAATCAAATCACTTGTCATTCTGTAATAGGACAACTACCAACTGAGCCATTCTCACAGAATGCCTCATTCCTTTGGGCTAAGAGGTAATCTGTGCAAATCACTCATCAGGTCTTGGTTATTCCCTATGTACAAATTGCAGGTCTAGAAAAGAGCCACACCATCAAGCTGGTGTTCACTTTGCCTGTTACTTAGGCTTGCCTAAATAGAAATTAATGTTCTCCTGTCATTTTTCGGGCATTAATCACTTAGGTTTCTCTTATATACATTGATTATGATTGAGTGCTTACTGTGACTGATATTAGCTCGTGCTCTAATTGTACAATTAGGGCCAGCCTTTCACTGGTCGAAATTGGTACAGTTCTGTTGAGGTAGTGGAGCAAGTTGGTATCAGCAGAGCAAGTTGGTATCAACTGAAAAATCTGAATCTAAATTGTTTTGTAAGATTGTAGAGCCACGAAGGGATGAGACACAGCTGCATAGTACTGTAGCATCTAATTCATAACCTGCTGACATCTAAATCTGTGTTACTAAAATACTAAGGCTTCCCGTACAATGTGTATCAGAGTTAGGTGTCTCAGAAAAGGTCTTAGAAAAAGCAGCATGCTGAGCAGGGAGCCTCTAAGTTAGCCAGCAGGAAATGCTGAACACAGAAATACATCTTAAATTACATATCTGTGTGAGATTTACGTACCTTACTCAGCACTACAGGGAAGCATTACCATCCTTTTGGGATTTTAGTCCTGAGTCATTTTGTGACCTAAGTTTTTCTTCAGTATATTTATTAAATAAATAAATGGACTTAGCACTTTATTTCTGGGAACCACCCTCATGCCTTCCCATCTTTCTTCAATAGCCTAATGTTTAGTTTGTTGAGAAATAAAAGGGATTCAAACCCATGTTCCCATTTCCAGGACAATGGCCTAATGATCAGGCAGCAGCTGAATTGTGTGTTCAGTGCCCCTACTGATGAAGCTGATGCATTCCACATAAAGGAATTAAAGACCTGTTGGTCAAAAGAAAACTGCTGGGGGATTCAGTAGGGGTGTAGAAGACCTGCAGTCTGAGACCTTTCAGTCATCTGCATGCACTAGAGTTTCATAACTTTAGGTTTAAATATCTATGATTAAGTTACTGTATTGAATAAATAGTAGTGGCAATGCCAGTATTTTTCAATCTGCTTTTACTCTTTATATAATAAAATCAGTATAATATGTAGAGAAGAAAAAAAATCTCCTATAATGTTTCTAAACCCATTTTATATTCCCTTCACTCATTTTTAATTAGTGCAATGCAAATCCTTGTACTTGGACACCACCCCTCCCCCCCCCTTGTCTCTTGCATCCCAAGCATGCAGAATTGTTCTGTACATTTTCTTTTCTAATGTATTGTGCAGCAGCAGTTGGTTATTAAAACTTTTTCAGTCATCTTCTTAGCCCTGCTTTGATTTACTCATGGAAAGAAGTTTACAAAATGACTACAGGACAGCAGTTTTCTGCTCAGGGCAATAGAATGAGAGTTAACAGATCTGTCACAGAAATCCTATGTAAAGGTAGTGTGAATACTCTTTTCCTTGGTATCCTCACTGCAAAATTGGATGCTTGCTGAAAAGCTGTGACAATAAATGCTTAGACAGTTAAGGAACTGCTCTCTTCTCAGGAGGTCACAATGTCTAGGCAACCTGTGCAACAGATGTTATAA